>LSSL01000021.1:0-41819 GCA_001953115.1 Smittium mucronatum | reverse complement strand
AAAAAAAAAAAAAAAAAAAAAAAAAGTAGTAATAATACCCTAAGAATGAAATACCTTGCCGAAGTTTATGGGCTTATATCTATTTTTCGAGGTACACTAAGCTAAAATCACACAGAATTGTACTATTCTTGTTGGGAGTAGTGGAGACAGCGATTCCAGAGAAGGACCATTTCGAAATAGAAGGAACTGATTGTTTATCACACCTGTGAAATAGTCTAGATCACAAGTCCAGCGTTCGAAAGTCAGAAGGATCTCTGCGCCTAACAGCTATCTGTAGGAAAGCAACGTTGATCAAACCCAATTTTAGTTAAAAACCCAATTTTATCAATCCTGTTAGAAGTAGGCTCTGATTAGGAGCTCAGTAGCTTCAATGAACTATTGTTCATTGACAAAGAGCTTAATCCATAACTGTTAAAGCCTCAGTCATACACCTAGTTGAAACAATGTCAGGGGAGGTGGGTCTTTCGGTTGGTAGATTGCACCCTTATCCCGTAGGTACTCAGCCGGTAGACCAGCAGAGAAACTTATTGTAATTAGGATAATGTTCATTTAATATATTTTATTTTTTGATGATTTTTACCATAGTTTTTAATGAATCTACCTTAAAATAAAATTCCGTAATACAAAAAAAAAAAGTTAATATAATGTGCCTTTTTTTTTTTTTTTGTAAATCAGAATTTTATTATGAGATATCGCCATTAAAGTCTATACCAAAACATTTGTCAAAAAAAGATAATTTTACTTGAAAGAGGGTCATCATAAATAAAATTAGATCCTTCGCGGGTTATTAACTGTATGCCTGCGATAAGATGGCATAATCTAACAAAAAAAAATAACCTTACTGATATTGCTTCATGTAGGCTGGGTGGCTGAAGTCTTAAAAACTATGAATCAAGTTCATTTCCAGCTAGTAATTGCTCGCTAAAACTATAGAATTCCTGGTTAGAGCCCACATCTAAAGGGGCTAATAAAAAATATTCTCTAGCCCGATTGTGGAATCTATTGAAATGGTGTAATCTAAAATAAGTTTTCAGACTCTGAGATAACTCTATCTTTTGTAATCTAGAACTTTGCGTAAAAATGTAAAAGTTGTACGGCTCAGATGGCTCCCCCTGTTTCAAGTTGTTTCTTCTATCGATTCGCAGTCTTAACTGCTGTGCGATTTATTCCTATTCCGAAATAAAAGCAGTTCAAAAATGTTTGAATATTCAGTATATTATGCCTTTATAAATACAATACTTAGGTAACTAAAACATGGCAGGATGTTTCACTCTTAGGAGATAATCATGTTACAATAATTGTAACGAACTTGGGTTAAGTAAATTTAAAACAAGTGAATCCGAATTAATAAATAGATTACTATATTTCCAAGATATTATAACTGTTAATAAAAATCGGAAAATTTTCAGAATAAAATAAAATCTTTCTTTTTTTAAATATACAAGTCAAATATTTTATAAACTAGTAAAAAAGCCCCTAATAGATTAATTCTTAAAAAATCTTAGGCATCTTTAAAAATAGCCCAATTTAATTATTATTCTGATAAATTATTTCGAAAAATTATATTTTTATCAATATTTTTATCAATTTAATAAAAATAATCCTATTAAAAATTCATCATAAATTTATTTTTTTTAGAAATATTTATCATGTTTACTAAACTCACAATATTAAATGAAATCATTGTTGATTTCTGGATTTTATTTTAATCACGCAATTTATTGACAGATAATATATGTAAAAACCATGCGAAAAAACAATAATAAATTCTTTTCAAATTATAGAAAAGATTGAAATCCTCAGAACTAATAGCCTCTTCTATCCTTCTATCGGATGAGTGCTTAAGGAGAATTGGAATTATATCTACCATCATAAATACACCAAACACTATTTTTTCGAGTTAGTAAATCCTAGATAAAAAAAATTTTTACACACAAAAAAACCCACTATCGTTACAAAAATTCACCAATTTAACGGAATCGTATAAATAAATTTATAATCATCATATTTAATTTATTTTTTTTGAAATGGTCCGAAAATTTAATTGGAAATCGGAAAAAAATCAGGATATTGCCTGGTACTACTTTGTAATATTTATTTTAAAGATTCCTATCAATTTTTCAAGGCATGCCAAAAAAATTTATTCGAAAAATCTTCAAACTATAAATTTATATTGAGATAAGCCAAAAAATCACCAAATATGATAATTTTGCCATTTTATTCCTCATTATTTTTTAAGGAATAATTGAGGCCACGAAAAAATATTATTTTAACTTATGATCCAAATTATAAGAATTTCGGTATCCATTATTATTTTTATACAATTAAAAAAAATTTGTAATTTTAAATAAAAAATAAAATTCTAGAGATAAATTGTAATTAACTAATAATAATAATTGAACTGAAAATTCGACACAGAAAAGCATTTAAAAAGCTATAAATATCTAAATAATTTTCGTAAACAAAAAAATCATAAATTTATTGGTTATTTGAGGATTAATGATTTTTGATAGTTATGAATTATTAACCAAAAATAGCCCATTTAGAAATATGCAATTATATCATTGCTAAAAAAATTATTAAAAATTTATGTGTTATAATAAAAATATGATAAAGCCTACGTTAAATAAAATCAAAACTGAACACATAGATATTAGTGATTTTGATAAATAGAAATACTTAGTTATAATAAATAGCTTTGATAAATATAAATTTTGCGAGAATATAAAATCCCCCAAAAATTTTATAAAAAATAAATGCAAACTATTTTTGGATAGCCATATCGCGATAATTTTTTTTAAATTTAATCAAAAATGTAAGGATTGGGTTTATTATAAGGTAAAAAGTATGATAATTAAAGAAACAAATAAAAAAGACTAAATTTGAAAAGCTTAACTCCCCGAAGGTGGGAAGTGGCTCTATATTTATATTTATACCGAATCTGAGATATTTTTCATGTATGAAGCATAGGGGTAGATCAGTCAAATTATAATTGAACCATTTAAGCTTTCTATTTATATCCCAAAAGAATCTGAGTGTTTTTTATACTTGAAACATAGGGGTAATTTGGTGCAATTATAATTGGAAAATTAAAAAAAACTGGAATAATTCTTTTAAAAAATCAAAAAAATGACTCAAAGATAATCAATAGCAAAAAAAAAAAGCATTTTGCAAATAAATAAGTAAAAAAATTATATTAATTAATTATCTTATTTATTAATTAGAAAAATCGAAAATCACCCTCCAAAAAACTTGGTAATATATGTTGTGGGGTTTTATAGGATCTCAGGCAGGTGAAATGTTCAGTTTTCAGGGTTTAAATGTTTATCAGGATAAAATAAAACTTCCATAGATGATTTTCTTTCCATTTTTTTTTTTGGTTTTTATTTTATGCATACTTTAATAAGAGGATAATAGACTGCTAAGAAAATTTTTTTTGGACGGTTAATTACTATTTATTTATGAAAACTAACCTCCGTTTAGAGCTTTAAGCTAACATTTAATCTAGTAAGGAAATATTAAAAATACTCTTCCGTTTAGAAAGTCTCTCCCCCCCCCCACCCCCAACTTTTTTCGGTCTTTTTTCTTAATTTTTATAGATCACAGGCTAAATAATTCATAACTTGTCCAGAAATTACTGCTCCTAACTCCTTATTATAAATCAAGATTTCATTTCCAATATTTTACATCTGCAATTAAAAAGACTTTTAATTTGTCTTTTACCGCAGATATGCTTTAATATCATGTATTTAATATCGAATAGAAAGTGAATTTCAGATGATTAAATTTTAGAAGAGAAAGACAGGAATGAATGACATGGTCGAGTGTCGTTCATTCACATCTCTTCTAAATATATGCTATAATTACAAGGAACACCAAATTTGGATATTCAATTTAAATATAAATAAAATACTTACTTTTTTATATAGAATAAAACTTAAAACACTTTTAAAACCCCGCAAAATATAAAAAATAATTGAAAAAAAGACTATTTAAATAATTAGATAAAATGGGTTCCTCAATTTTTTTTGAAACATTTATGATCTGATAAAAAAAAACTTAATCAAAAAGGCATAATTTTAGATTTATTTGAATAATGTACCAATTGGAACTTGAAAATATTTTAAAAGTATATATAATTTTTAATATGAATAATTATTAATCAATTCTAAACCTATTAAAAGTTTATAAATAAAAAATTTGATGGATAATTTATTTTTTAAACTGATCCGCCAAAGAATTTTTTTTAGATACTGAGTCGCAAATATTACATAATTACCTTTTTATCTTTAAAAGGATGTTTTGAGATTCAGAAATTATTTTTTCCCTATAATTGGAGAATATATGATATGACATATATGATTTAATTAGATTGAAATTACATGAAACAGGGAGAGTAAGTAATTATCTTCAGTACGGATCATGGATTTTTAAAAAAAAATTTATCTAATCAAAAAAATTGGATTCATTTTCATTAAAAATTAATATATTAAGCCTATTTTCATTCTAATTATGATTTTCACCATAATTTTCCACTTTGAAAAATAATGCTATTATTATTTCTAAATAATAATTTTATATGAAGCTCTTTAACTTCTTATTTAAGTACTTTTTATAGCCTACAGATGCTTTTCTATATAATATTTACTGTAACAATAAAAAAACCTATTTTTAGAATAAAAAAATAATTTAAATTAACTTGAAAGAAGAACAAAGTGAATAAGAAAAAATCAATGCCAATACGAAAATTTTACCTAAAATTTATGAAAATATTTTATTTTTTCTCTAAATTAATTTCTGTTTACATTTTTTGTTTTTTGTTCGAAATAAAACTGAGCTAGCTATTCAAAATATAACAAAAAGCAAAAGAAAAAGAAATTTTATTTCTGTCTTAATTTGGTTATTTAAGATCAAAAATAAAGAGCTATTTTGCATAAATTTAGTACCACATGGGTAGAATTAATTTTAATGACAAAGATTTATTTTTATAGGATAAATTCAGGAGAATATTATCAAGATAAAAAAATTTTGCATGCAATTGTCATAATTTATATTTGAAATTTTTATATAATATATTTAAATGAAAATTTTTGAGAATTTTTTTTTTTACAGTAAAATAATCTCATACAAAAGTATTATTAAAAGTTCAATGATCTTACTCCAAAATAAATAATTTATGAAAATTAACTTAAAACTAAATGATTTTTTATTATTATTGAATAATAAAATATATTTGATTTTATTTATAGATTTAATAAAAATACCATAAGATATTTCTAAAGTTATCGAAAGTTATATCACTTTAACCTGAAAAGGAAAAATAATTTTAATTTTAAAACCAGGATAGGGTACAACTAGTTTTTTTAGAAAAAATTATTTGATATAAGATATAGGGAAAAACTTAATAAAATTTCGTTGAAACTCTGGGTATGACAAGAGATAAAATATTTGTATTTTTTATAATGAAAATATTAAAAAAATGCTAGAATCCCTGTAGATTATAATTAAATTTGGTAGAAAAAAAATTCTTAAGAAATAAATTTTAGGCTCTCCAATTAAATTGAAAGCTTTCGGATTAATTTCATATTTATATTTTTAAAAAATTGTAAATAATTCAATTTTTTTTTAAATTCTAACATAAGTAGTGCTCTATATTTTATTTAAAAAAGCTTTTTTAATGTTACAAATATTGTTGGGTTTAAATTAGTATATTATATGCTATTTAAAATACCCTATATAAATGTTTTATGTTTTTATGTTTATTTATTAGGCATTCATCTAAAATAAAAAGTAAATACTGAATTAAAATTGAAAGTTTTATACCTAAAGTTAACTAAATAAAATTCATGAAATAAATGTGAGAAGATTTTTATTATAGAAAAAAATATAAAAAATTTAGTGCTTTATTAAACCAGAGTACATTTTAATAATTTTATTTTTTTAAAAAAAAAATAGTATGAGCAATATCCGAATATATATAAAAAAATTAATCATTTAAAATAGTTAATAATAATTTACATAAATTTTTTTTAAAAAAATTATTTTCAGAATCAAATTATTTAAATTTATTTAGTATTTTTATTTTTACAAAGCCTTTATTTTTTGCCATTTTTGTTGTTCCGTTTATTTTTTAATATTTTATTAAGTTTTTCTCAAAAATTTTGATTAGAAAAATTTTTTTCACTTGATAAAAAATCACTTTTGATACTTAAAGATATAGTTTTCAGCCCTTTATCAGGAAAAATGATGATACAATAGGATATTTTTAAGATCTATCTTCTTTTTACGAATTCAAATTTTTTTGAGATTGATAAATCTCAGTAGTGTTTTAAAACTGGTCACTTTTTCAGAAATAAAAATTGGGCATTTTTTTTATACTAAAATTAGGTTTAATTATGTATAAAGTGATTCAAACAGGATTTATAAGTCATATATTAATTCTGAATATGTATTACTTCGCCTAAAACTCAATAAATCTAGGATTATATATATATATATATTTATATTAGTGGGGTGAAGAGTCCTTGGGAGATTAAAACTCCTAATAAATATGATTTTTTTTAATAATAATAATAATTTATAGAGGATAATGGTTGTCTAAGTTAAAGAGTCATAATTTTCTAAAAACATTAATTTATATTTGTCAGATTTCTTTTTATTTATCACTTTAGATAAATTAAGTAACCACGAATAACCTTATTCGTGGTTACTTAATTTTTTTCTCATTGAATTATGACAATATTATTTATTAATTTTTACTTAATATATTTTTATTAATCATTTTTTTAGGGGATATTAGAATGATTCTAATATAATACATTCTAACGAAACATGCAATACAAATACCATTCTGAATATTGATGCAAATCAAAATCCCATGGATATTGGATATCTAATAATAGTTGCTGGTTTTTTTATAAATGAATTTTCCATTATTTTTATCGGTAATAGCAACGGCATCTAAATAAACATAGGAAAACTATCAATCGAGGTTATATATTTAAGAAAAGAAGTATTGGATATCAAAAAAATTTTGACACTACAAACATAATATCTGATCCTTCTCCTTCAATATCACGCATTATAAATTGAATGAACAGTGGGAGTATAATCATAAATTGTTTAGTTTATGTATGCAGAAATATTAAGGGGGATTTAAAATTTCTGCCCTTGAGTTTTACTGATGAGATTTCAAAGGATTCAAAGTTTCTATATATTTCAAGTCCAAAAAGAATATTTTATTTATTAACAGAAATTTTCACCGAAACTGGTCAATTTTGAGGAATTTTGAAGATTTTGACATTATTTTTCGCAAAAATAGCATAAATAATAATCGAAAATGGCTTTAATCATTTAAATTGTATGGATCTAGGACAAATAATTTTTTAGAGATTCAATCTCAATTTTTAAAAAAAATTCTTTGATTGGAGAAAATATTATTTAATAATTACATTTAGCAAATATTTTCTATAATTACAAGTATTTTTTCTAAAATTCACAAAGTTTCTGCATACCTTAGTAAAATTTAGCTTAATCAAAATCAAATAAATGAATACCCTTCTATATAATTTCATATTATACGGGCTATAAAAGATGCTTAGCTTCAAATGAAACGCTTAGTTCTTATATTATTGTAATTTTAATCAAGTTATGTAATTCATTTTCAAAATTATGAGATAAATCAGGTATTAATATCAAAAAAATAAGATTTTAACGGCTACTATATATCTCAAAAATTGGAATAGCGTTATTTGCAATCAACTCAAAAATTTTGAAAAAAAAATTTCAAGTTTTTTAAAACACCTTAAACTTGCTGATAAAAATAATTTGATGAGATTCGCTATTATTTTATACTCAAAAAGATATGAAGAAAAAAATCGAAGAGAAAAATGCTTTATTGAGTTTTATAATAATTAATTATTTTAAAGATTTTTTTTTTGGAAAATAATTAGCTAAAGACGAAAATTTATAAGTTTAAGATATTTAACACTTTTAGTATTGTAAAAAAAAAGGTAAATTAAAGATTAATTTCATAAAAGATATACGAAGTTAAAAAATGATGAAATTTCAGAAAATATATCTTTTCGATAAAATATACAAAATTTCGAATCATAATTCTAAAAAACTCGAATGTGAAAATTAATCCAAGCTTGAATTTTTTATTATTAAAATTTATATGTTTATAATAAAATAATAAAATTTAAGATCAGTTTCGGTTTAAGAATTATATTTTGCACAGTCGTACTGTATTAAAAAATTTTAACCAAATTATTTTTTATTATATATAATAAATTTTTAACAATAAGAGAAATGCTTATATAAAATTGAATAAACATATTATATACTCTCCCTAATAATATAACTTATGAATATAATCCATTATTTATAATAGATAAAAAGTATTTTTTTTATTTAATTTTATAATTTTAAAAGTATTTTTTTGAAAATTTTGGTAGTTTTTTTTATAAAATATAGTTATTTTTCAATTTAATTTGATATCTTCACATCCCAAAAACTTAGTCTTTTCCTGTTTAAATAAGCTATAAATAATAAATTTTTCTATTGATTTTATATGTTTAATACAAGTTATCTTGTATTATTTTTTACGACATACATTTTTTATGAATTAGGTGATATATCTTTAAAATTTTTTACCGATGTATATATATAATTATTTTTTTCTCATAATACACAAGATAGATATGTTTATAAATTACTAATAAAAACTGTAAGAATAATTTAAATATAATTTATTCAGTTGACAAATTTTTTTATTCCAGAGCTATTGATTAAAAATATCATCCATTAACTTTGTAAATTTATAAAAATTTGCTTAACTATTTATAAAATGAAAGGAATTTTGTATCAAATTTCATTTTTTCAACTTATAAATGTATTTTGTTTCAATTTTTTAAATTTTTTATAAGTATATTAGCTATTCATTAATAGTTTAAGATATGAATTTTAAGGTAAAAAAATTAGTGCCACTTATTTTTGAATGAGAAAATAACAAAAAACCCTTTAAAAAAATCACTTCAAATTAGTAATTGCATATTTCTGTCTTTTTTATATTCTTTATAAATTATAAAGAGAAGACAGCCAATTATTCCACGCACTAAAAAATATTATGCTGTAGGACCATTAACAAAAAAATACTGATAAATTAATATAATAAAAAAATTTTACTCTTTTTAAATATGATTTATTTGATAATACGAAAATATTTTTTATTTATTAAGTGTAATTAAAATGAATATTGAAATTATTCATATAAAAACCATACATATTGTAAGGGTATGAAATATATTCCCTTAAAATCTTGTAAATGTTTTGAGATATTTTATAAAAATATGAGACAAATACAAAATTTGAGGGAATTTTTTGTATTTTATACCAACACAATCGAATAAAAATACCATAAGATATTAAGTTATATTAATGGTAATTAGAAAAAAAATAATAACATAATATTTAGTCATACATTTTGAACTGTTTATTTTTTTAAAAATATCTAAATATCAGATTACTACATGCACAATATAATTATTAAAAATTATAACAAAAAAAGAGCTTTTTTTTATAATTATTTACGTTTATTCTTTTTTTTTTATTCTTTTTTTTTTTCGCAGAATTTGTTTTTTAACTTAATAAAAATAATTAAAAAGACCATTAAAAAATTATAAAAAAGTTGGAAAATTTTTAGAAAAATTTCCACCCAACTCCGATACTTTACGTTTATTCTTCTGTGATATAGTATCAAAAAATTAGAGATTTTGTGAGGAATTATTATTATTAAAAGTCATAAGATAGGGTGTCACTTTTTTTTTCTGAAAACTTTTATTAAAGAAGTAAAAGAGCATAAAATGTTTATTTATCCATTAAAAGTATATTTTTTATTTATCGAAAAAAATAAGGAAAATAGTTAAAGCTAAAAAAATACAATAGTAAATACGGTTTTAATCTAAGAATTTACTTAATTTTTAAATCAATTTCTATACAATTAAAATTTCGCAAAAAGTTTTTTTTAAAAATTGTATAAAGTTATCTTTTATGTAATTTTTTTCTAATGATATCTTTTAATAAGTTTTTTTTTATCAATAAAGAATTTATGTACATATATTTGGCATAGATGATTTATCACTTAATGATTAATAAATCGGATTAAATAATTAAGAATTTTTATAATTTTGTAAGAATAGATAAGTAAATCCGAAATATATGAATAACACTTTAGACTGTTTTTAAATTGCTGGAAGTTTAGATTTTATGTTATATATTTAAAAAATTATTATCAGTTTTTAAATATTAATTAAGTTTTATTTTCTTCCAAATCTTTCGTTGTTAATTGGTTTTATAATTTAACTATAATGATTTGATGAATAATCTTTAAATTTATGGAAATCATATTTTTTCCTAAAAATTCAAAAATATATATATCTACATCTGGTATTATAAATTTATATATTTATAAATATATTTAAGTGATTAATGCGATAAATCTTTATTAAAAGTCGATATTATTTAGATATCTATTAAATAAATATTTTTAAACTTATATTGAAACAATAGTAAAAAATAAAACTTAATTCCCTGAGAATTGACATTATTTATCAAAATTATAATTTATGAAAAAAATTAGGAATATTTAATTAAATATATTTTTTATAATGTAAAATATAAGAAAAAAAATTAGGCCAGTATCAATAAAAACTTTAGATATTTTTGTATATCGTTTGTAATATTCAATTGGATTGTATATTTAACTTAATCTCAGCTATTTAACTAAATTGTGAATTTAAAATATCTTAAAGAGGAAAAATACTGTATAGTTATTTTTAAATAGTTGGACTTTTATCACCATCAAAATCTCCATAAATAATCCGAAATTTCTACTCATCCACTCATTACTTCTTCAATTCACCAAAAAACAGAAAGAATAATTATTATTAGTATAGAAAAATTTTTTTATTCAATTTCAGAAATATCACCAATTATGCTTCTAATAAATAAAATTTTGGAATTGAAAATTATGAATTTAAATTAAAACTAAACTTGAGCTTTTTTTAGAATAAACTTGCTGTAAATGAATGATAAGGATCCTAGTAAGAATAAACGACAACATAAACTGTCAAAATTTAATAGTGATATCTTTTTCAATTTTTTCTTATAAAAACCCAAATAGATGTAATTATATTTTCCTACCCCTATAATTAATGTACAAAAACTCAGGCAAATAATTTTTGACAACTGATCCAAACTTTGACTGAATTTATTTTTTTAAACCAAGCAAATATAGTACATTTTAAAAAAATTTATACTGTTTGGTTATTTAGTCACACTAATCCAACTCGGAAACTATTCTTATTTTTTTATTTATAGAAAATAATTTGTCCAAATAAAAATTATATCAAAATTTTCAACTTATATTAAACATAATCTCGATTTTCGAAAAAGAAATAGTATAAAAGATATAGAAAAAAATTTTTTTTTTCATTTTTAGGTTATGAAAAGTGATTTTTTGGTGGTGTGAAATGCTGCTAAGAAGAAATTTTGGTGATGGTAAAGAATCAATGAGTGGACGAGTAGAAATTTTGAATTTATTTGTGGAGATTTTGGTGATGGAAAAGTTTTGAAATTTTTTCAATTAAGTTAGTAAAATTTTCACAGTATTGATATCACAGAATTCATTACAGAGTAGGGATTTAAACTTTTGTAATATTTTATGCCAATTTATAATGGTTTAATAGAATTTTTAATAATATAGTCTTATATTTTATTATCGATATATTGGAAATTTTTCAAGTAATCTATTAATTGCTCTTTGGTAATATTAATGTGTTTGACCCACATTTATTATTTATTTTTTAGAAAAAATTCCTTTCGATTATATTTAATTTTAATATTTATAATTAATAGATGAGCTGAACTTATTTCAATCGTATTTTTTTTGAATTTTTATCTATATTTATGTGTTAAAACGAGAAATTTAATTTTTTTAATTCACAATTAACTATTATAGTTTTGGAAATCTACGTAATCTTCGTATTTTATTTAAATTTTTAAATAATTTTCAAAAATAATTGAAAATTAAATTTTTTTAACATTTTATGGACGAATTTTCATTTTCATAACCGAGAAAAACCAAATGATTTATTATTAAAAAAAATTCGCTTTCAAATAAACTAGATTACAATTTAATTTAAAGTTTTTTTATATAAAAAAAAAGTTCTATATTTACTGTTAATAAATGACTTTTTTATATCTAATATTTTTTTGGCTTTGCTTAGCCTTAAAATAATGTGTTGATCTCTATTTTTTATACATAACAGGTAGGTCGATTTGCTTGATAACTAAAAAAAATCTCATTGATTTATTAATGTGGATTCTTATCACTCTCCAATTTTTTTTCAAAATTATAATTAATCAAAAAAAATAATATAAATTCTTTTTATTAACTATTTTATTAATATAGAAACCGTTTTTTAAGAAAGATTTTGGTCAATGTACTCAATTTTTTTAATTTTAAATCAATTTTACACTCTGAAATTTTTATATAACCTAAAAAGGCATTTAAAAATATCATTTAAAATATGATAGTTTTATTAAACATATAAAATTATTGAAACTACCGAAATTTAAACCAAAATACAATATATAATATAAAGTATACAAATAAGAAATATTTTTAAACTATTATTTTTCGGTTTTAAAAAATTAAAAACAGTCAAAAGATTATATACACATGTAAAAATATTTAATGATAAAAAAACTTAATTTTTAATATCGAAATTTTAAAAAAGCAGAATTTTAATTCCACGATTATGATTTTTCTTCTTCAATAATTTTGATAATACGAATTTTTTGGCTTATGATTGTTTTTTCTGAATTATATTCTCTGAGTGAAATAAAGTTATCTCGTTTTAATCTAATGTGAAATTATTATCGATTTTTTTGCTTTAATTTTTAATGAATTTTTGGCTTAAAAATAACTGAATTTATTATGTAAAATGTGATGCATATTAATATAAATATCAAAAGCTAAGAAATTTTGGCGTAAAAAACAGTTTCTTAAAGTATATATAAACTTTAAATATGTTAAAGCATTTTTTAACAAACATAAATATCCTTTGTTAAATTATCAAAATTTTCCAAGAACATTGTTATAGTAGGAGTTTATGACTCGTTTTTGTGAAAAAATAGATCTCTACCTTAAATATACAAAATTATGTAGCAAAAAAGATTATAATTTAAATTATCTACATTAATAAAAAAAATTAAAAATTTAGTAATAATAATTCTTATAAATATAAATCACATTTTATAAATAAGTTGTATACCTATCTGAACTAAAAGAACTAAATAATTACCCAAGTTCAATAGCGATGTATTTTTTTTCTTTATGTTTTGATAATCTGACAACCTTTCCTCTTAAAAAGATTTTTTTTTTATACAAACCAAACCCAAAGAAAAATTTAATTTACCAATTTACTAATTTACTATTACTATCTTTATTAACACTATTTTTGTCTTCATTATCATACATACTTTTATTATTTCTCATTACTAAAAACTTTTATTTAAACTTACAAGTATATCATAAAAAAAAAAGCCCAAAAGATGTAAAAATGAATATTGTGGACCCCATGATTACTTCAAACATTTACTATAAATAATTATTTAGTTTTACTAAAAATAGAGGCATCAAAAAATATAAATAAAAACTTTATCACAAATTTTGTAGCAGAGATCTAATACACTTAATATTTCTCCTAAAAAAATTGGAACTAGGATAATCGTTAAAATTTATAGTGCTGGGTAGACAAAAAATCATCAAAATGTATTGCAAGAAGTATAGGTAGAATGCTGATAATTAACTAATCTAGAAATTTTAACATAGGATTATAATTTACCATATAAAAACTTTTTTTTTTGGGTAGCACAACTAATAGATTTCAATATTAGGGAAATATAAAATCTTAAGTAAATCATACCATTACATTTCATATGTAAATAAGTGATCTGATACTTTTATTCATTTTAATATTTATTTTATTTACTAAATCTATTTATAATTATCCAAAAATTCAAATAAACCCACCAAATTTAACATATAACAGGCTGAAATAAATCTAATTTTTATAAATAATATATATATAATTAATTTTTCCTGAGATTTAATATAATACTACCCCTAATATGTAAAATTTCGACTATTTTGAAAAAACATAATTATCAATAAAATTAAATTTAGGCTAAAAAAACAAATTATTAACCAGAAAATAAATTCTAGATTTCAGGAAATTACACAAATTATAATAATAAAAACATATTTTCTTATTATATCATCTAAAAAATTTATTCATATATAATAAACAGAGTATCTAATGGTTTTTAAAAATAAAATAATAGGTTTTATATTATTAAATTGCATAAATTGTTGTATTGTATGTTTTCTTAAAACAAATTATCCATTTTACTAATAAAATATGGAAATAAATATGAAAAAAGATATACTCATTTTATTTTTCCGAATATATATTAATTTTAATAAAAAATATTTAAAAAATAATAATTAAATAACCATTATAAAAAAAAATAGTGTAATGAGGTTATAAAAATTCATAATAATAAAATATCAAGGATTGGTGTTTTTTCAAAAATTGATTATTCACTTATATATAAATCTCGAAAACCAACTTAATTTTTGTTGCACTCTTATATTTCTTTGATAGATAATACATAGAAGCTTTCATAAATTATTTTAATATTTAATAAAAAAATTACAGTGGAACTAAATATTTCTAATTCCTAACAATAATTTTTTCCCACAAAATAGAGGCTAAAAATACTATAAAGTGGGTTTTAATTAGTCTTAAGAATATACTCGAAAAAATTTACCTAAAATTTTAGAAAAAGATTTAAATTAATAACAGTTAAATCAGTAAATAACATCAAAACCAGTTTTATTTTACCTAGGTACATATCCGGTTTTATATTATCTCGTTTTTTTATAAAAAAATCAATATTATAAACCCAAACTTGCTAATGATCAAACTGATATTAGTTTGGTAAGATTTTGCAATACTCATATTTTGAGATTCCAATATTCATTTCTGAGGCTTTCATGATTAGATAATTATTTATAAATAAAAAATTTTTATTCTTAATAGCCCCAAAAAATTTCGAAATTCAGATTTCAATCCAATTATGTATCCTAATATAAAAATGGTCAAAAAGTTTCAAAAATTTTATAATTTTTTACTCATTATTGTTTATCGATGATAATATAATTTTTTTTATTCAAAATCCCAACCCTATAAAATCTATCATAAATACAAGATATTTATCTGTTATATATAACAATGAGATATATAAATTAATAAAAGTTAAAATATTTATAACCATCATGAAGTTCAATAAATTATGAAAACAATGAATATGAAAACACTAAATAAATTACGTATTAAAACTAATTTCAATTTTACTAAAATCTCAGAAACCTTAAATAAAAAAGTATTTTTAATCCAATACGGAACATTTATTTCAAAGAAAAATTTTTTTATTAAAAAATCAAAATAATAAGAATTTAATAAAGATATATTATCTTATACAAATTAATTTTATTTAATCAAATAATTTATCATATTAAAAAAAGAAGTCCCTAGCTTATTATCGGATTAAAAAAATAATTTAATAAATAAATGTTAAAATTTGTTATTATTCTTGAATACATATTAATTAATCTAAATAATATTATAGAAATCGAAGTATGCAATAAATAATAAGTTATAGGATCATAAAAATTATGATCCCTAAAAAAAATATCCTAAAAAATATTTAATAATTTAAAGTAAAAAAATCATAGCTTTTCAATTTTAAAAATATTGAAACCGATGAATTTTTTTTTGTCAAAAAGCTAATTTTTGATCTGTGAAATTTGGTATCAATGAGCTAAAATAAAAGCTTAAAATGCATTATAATTTTTTATTAACAGATATATAAACGGTTACAAAAAAAGCCAAAAATATTAATAAATTTATTCGATTTTAAATTTCAATGATTTAATTAAATTAAATGCAAAGAGCCAAAAAAATTAACTATAAAATATTTGGGGAAAAAAATAAATTGATTGTATGTAACCTTCATGCTAGTTTAACATTTTGGTATCGGTGATTATCTATGTATCTATAGATCAGTATAGAAAATATATTGAATGATGCTATAGTTTTTGAAAACCACATATATTTTAAATGTAAAATTAATAACTAAATGTTTTATTAATTTTTATTAATGGAGTTTTCATTGTATAAAAAGATATTTTTACTATCCAAAATCTAAAAAAAACAATGATATTCAGAAAATCTAAATTCAAAAAATTCCAAAAAACCATAAAATGAAAATTTTAATTATTGGTGTATCAGGTCGGATTTATATTCTTGGATAAAAAATAAATAATTTAAACTGTTTAAAAAAAGACGGTAATTATTAAAATACTAAAGTAGAATAATAAAGTAAAAAATGATTAATTTTGGGAGAAAATAAATATATATACAATGCAGTAGTAAATTTTTTTCGAATAATAAGCAATTTAATCATCATTGTAATGTATATATAATCGTTTTTTCCCTAAATAATCGGGTTTAAAAAGTATATTAAAGGTTAAACAAAATCCAAATTTATTTTTTCTCACTTATTTTACTTTCCAGAAATTTCCTTGCTATTTCAACTCTGTTTAAATATTACAGACAAAAATTAAAATTAAATGACATTATAAATGAAAAAATTTTATCTCGAATTTTTTGTATTATTAATTAAAAAAATAGTTATAGTGACCAAAGATTTAAATTAAATTAAATCAAATAAAAATAGTAAAATCATATATTCTATGATTAAAATAAAAAAATTGCAATAAGAGATTTTTTGTATAAAAGTACTCATTATAGTGGCTATTTTCAAGAAATAAATTAATAAGAAATTAAATTAGCTTTGATCAATGATAACCTCAGTACTTATAAATTATTTTTTTATCATTTAGTTTTTATTATTTTGCTTATATTTATTTTTGAATTCAGTATATGTTGGTTTTTAAATGGTTTTTGTGCGAATTTTTTTTTTAAAAATTCATTAAGAAAACATTATAATTTAGGAAGCTATCAAGTTTATGAGAAGTGATTTTGTGATTTAATTGATTTAAATAATTTTCAAGATAATTTTAATATTAAAGGGATTTTAAGATGATATTGATATTTAATTTATTTAGATAATCAATAAATCGTTTATTAGTTTTTTTATAATTAATTTCGAAGTTAAAAGAAATTACGTATTTGCTCTTTTATTTGTGAAAAATACTATCTAAAATTTATTGAACTCTTAATAAAATTTATCAATTTTTAATTTTAGATTAGAATCATAATCAAAATATATCAAAAATTTAAATTATCAGATTATAAAATATTATATGAAATTGATAAAAAGCATTAATTGAGATTTTCAAAAGATGATTTTATATTATTTTACTACAATTAAACTAATAGCAACGCCTCAATAAATATAAAATAAAAGTATATTTAAGTTTTTTTTATTAAAATTTATTATTATTAATTTTAATTATCTCCTGTTAAATTCTCCTTTTCAAATTAAAAAAAACACAAAATTTTTTTTAGAATAAAAAACTAACAATAAAGTATTAACATAGGAAAATGTGTCTATTTTAACAAATAATTTAATTCATTTTTTTCATCGAAAGAAATATGATTGAATAAAAAACTTTTGACATAAAATTTTTTTTTCTTAGCGATAAGAAGCATAAATACAGTTTTTTTTCAATTAGAATTTTTAATTTTATAAAATAAATCTTCTAAATTATTGGGAATTGAAAAATATAAATAACAGAATTGTATTTATATATGTATAGAAAGTCAAAAAAAAAATCTTTAATGAAACAAAAAAAAACCAAATAATTTATAAACGATAAAAAAAAAAATTCTCTTTACATTGATTTTTTTAGAAATTTTTTATTTTGATGGTAAATTTTAATCTAATCTGAACTCAATTACAAAATGTGAATTAAATGTCTTGTGTGGGGTTTTTTGTAGAAATGTGCATGTACTAATGCTCATTATATTAAAAAATTACACTTTAATTTTAATCAAAATTTAAATCGGTACAAGTTACTATCTTATATTATTAAAAATAAATTTATATGTATTATACTTCAAACTATAACCCTTATTATTATTATTAAATAAATTTAACAGATGTTTTTTTAATTCACTTTTTTTTTATATGCGTTTCAAATATATTATAAAGACAAACCTGCATCTTTATAATTATTTTCTTAGACTAAAAGATTTAATCGATTTTTAGTCAATTTTTGAAAAATATTTGATACAAATTTTCTTCATACAAATTATTTTTAGAATTCAAAGCACTCAAAGATAAATCATATATAATAATAATAAGTTTTATCTAAAAAATTCATTTTGGGTGTCGAATTTTCCGATTATTAAAATAGAAATATACCTTTAAAAAGTGAATTCAATATAACTTTAAGATAGCTTTGCTTTGGATATTTTTTTATCTTTTCTCTAAAATATGACTACGCCAATCAAAAACTACAAAAATTTATGTTTGCTATTATCATGATATTAATTAGTAATATATTTTACTTTTAAGGGAGGTTAAAGAAACTGGTTCGATTTTTGTTGGAATAAGTAAGTCTAAATCTATGAATTTTTTTCAGCTTAACAAAAATTATATGAATTTTAAAAAAAAAATTTGCTCTTAATGACAAATTTTTTTTTCAAATGTTTTTATTTTTGAAATATTTTCCGACGGTATGGGAACTTGATTATAAATTATAGTATTTATCGTAATAATTTTTATCAATTTTTTTCCAATTAATTCCGGAAAAATTCTAAATAATGTTATATTAAAGATATATAAAAATGAAATGAAATAGTTATTAGAAAGTTCAGATCAAATAATTATGAAATTTTTATTCTAGCCAATCATAATAACTTACACATTATTATATGTAAACCGCAGTGATAATTCCCAAATTATGTCTTATTAATGTTACTTTGTATATACACAATTTTTGAGATTCGCATGGGATCAATAGCTCAGTGGCAGAGCTTCCGATTGCAG
The DNA here is from genome assembly GCA_001953115.1 of Smittium mucronatum. Lineage (NCBI taxonomy): Eukaryota > Fungi > Kickxellomycota > Harpellomycetes > Harpellales > Legeriomycetaceae > Smittium > Smittium mucronatum. The sequence goes on along the minus strand of LSSL01000021.1, from coordinate 22,670 downwards.
ATCGGATTGTCCCGTGTTCAAATCACGGTTGGTCCTGATGGTGACTTGCCCGAGTGGTCCAAGGGGTCAGGTTTAGGCCCTGATATGGAGACATGCGTGGGTTCGAACCCCACAGTCATCAATTTTTGCTATGGATTATAATTATTGGATACTAATTCCTTAAACGACGTTGTATTTGGTATAAAATTTTTATTTTTGGTTATATACATTTCTCGACAAATTATTAAAAAATTATATATAACTACGAATAATCCTCAAAAGAATAAAATAACTTACATTATTCGCTTTGCCCACTTAATAACATCCGCAAATTTCTTTATAAATCCTCAGAATTTTTTTGATTTAAATCATTGACTCTAATATTATTATTATGAAATTATTCGTTTGTTTTAATAAATAAAAACAAATGTTTTATTAAAATGGGGGGGAAAATCTGCAAATAATATTTCAACGTAAATCCATGGTTTCTTGTCATTGAGTTGATAATTTTTGGATTTTTTTTTAGAATCTTTCTGTTAAATATACTTAAAACCATATCCCCCGTTATGAAACTTAATATATATATCTAATATTGTATTAAAAGATTTTTAAAGCTCCAAGAATTGAATCAAAGATATAATATAGGAATATATCCAGCAATTTTATTGAAATTTAATTGTACTATTCATATCAACGAAGAAGATACGACTATATCTTCTAAATAAGTCATCGAAAAATCGGAGGATGTTACATTTAAATACACATTTTTTAAAATAATTTTTTTTTTAAAAAAAAGCTTCATTTTTATATATCTAGTACTATTGCAGCTTTTAAAGTATAAAAATTTAATTGAAAAGTAAGACATATTACAGATAGTAATAAAAATTAGCCTATGTTTAAATATTTAAATTATTCAATATCCTGCCCCTTATCAAATCCAGACCATTATGATATCCCCCTACTATCAATACAATATAGGTATTAAAATTTCAAATTTCAAATATATATCAACTTGTTATTTATATTAACAAAATTTTATTAAATTTTTAGATGGGGTTTTTTTTTATGAATTTTTATTTAAAAAACTTTTGTGTGGTAGATATACTTGTGTATATAATAAAAATGATGTTAATAATAAACGAAAATATTTAATTTATTGTTATTGATCGAGTTAATATTTAAGAAGGCTATATTTTTTTTTGATTTTTCTTTTTCTATTCCTTTTTTCACTAATTAGTTCTGAATCTATCAGACTGAGAATATTTTTCTAATTCAGATACTAAACAATGTAAACACATTTATATCATTTTAAAAAGTCTATAAATAAAAATGTTGTAGCTTTGAAGCATAACATATTCTTATTGGCTTAAAAGCAAGATATTCTTAAACCTTCGTTGAGCTGAATAAAACTGCTGTAATCGCTGGAACTAATTCACTAGATAAGTTATTTCTCAAATTCATTTTTACTAGTTAGAAAAATCTTAAAATTATTTCCAATCTCTTCTATTAAGAAACTGTAGCTATCCGTGATTTTTTAAATATCTCCAGATTCATATAAAATATTGGAAATTTTATACAGGTTATCTTTTTTTAAATCTTCAACCATTTTAACGAATTTCGGAACAATTTCTGAGATTTTTAAAGGTTTAAAATCGAAATATTTAGTTTTAACAGCAAAATACAATATTTCAAGGCATTTATTCATACTAGATGCAAAAATTACAGCTCCTTCATACCAATTAGAATTTTTTCAAAGTATTTTTGATGTAAAAAATCCATAATATACTTTTCCCCCTCTAATTATTGGTATTTTTACATAAAAAGAATCCAATAAAACTCAATAAATTCTTTATTTTGTGCTTTTTGTATTTTAAAAAAATAATTTTTTATACATTCTCTAAATTTGGATTTCCTTGATGAAATTTTCTTTGCCATATTTCTTCATTTGTGTGCCATAAAGATTATTCTGATGGTTTTTGGGCTGAATTTTATTATAGAACTGGTAATGCTTGGTACAGAGTCGGCAATAAATTTTTTATTTTTGAAAGTACATCCTTCAATTTCTATATTCTGTTTTATTTTTTGTAAAATCCATTAAAATGAACTTCCACTTTCATTATCGATAAAACCAAACGCAAAGGGAAAGAATTTTCTATCATTTTCAGCTACCCCTATAACAAAAATAGGATAACCAATATCTTTTAATCTATATAGAGTATCCAGATGTATGCTTGATGCCCCTTAAGCCTACCAATAGTCTTTTTAATTCTGATGAACACTTTGGAATTTCCTTGAATGAATATTTCGTTTATAATCAAACTGCTGCTTATATTTTTATTTTATCCTTTTAAATAGTCCATCCAGTTCATAAAAAATTATTTTTGCATTTATTTTATTATTTTTGGTTTATTTTTGATACTGACGAATAAAATTTTCTATAATCAACTACAATTTCTTGATCTGAAAGAATTTTTTTTTCCCATTTTTTTCGAACACCGCAATAAAACTTGGTAATTTCACTAGATAAAGATATAGATATATCAATTTTTATGCAATAATCTCAATGTTCGTTTGAAGTGTACTTATTTTTTTTACATCCAAAAAGTGATATCTATAAATTTTTATTGCAGAGTTGCGTTTGTTTTGTTTTTTTTTTTAATGATAATAGGTAACATTGTATCTAATTCATTGTATTATTTTCTGTATGCACCAGTTCCGCTTTATGGATTCAATCTGATCCAAATCAAAAATCTCTTCTTTCATTTATATATTTTTTGAGATTATAATTAAAAAAAAAATAATATTCTAATAGAAAGTTTCACCTACAACTATCTGAAAAAATAAGATGTTTTAGGGACAAAAGTCTTAATGTTTTATATTTTATTAATTTCGAAAATATTTCAAAAATGATATTTAATTAGTAGTGTATGCTTTGATTTATTTTTTTCTTAACTTCAAAAAACAAAAAAATATAACACGGAAAAAAAATTTCAGCTAACTGTAATAGTTTTTTTTTGCGCATTTTTTTATTAAATTCACGGGTGTAAATTTCTGGCTAAAATTAAATGCATATATTTTTTAGAGAATATTTGGATTTTTCGATATTTTTTATTATTATTGATACCAACCATTTATTTTCATCTAGTATTTTTTCAATAGTTTTATTTAGTTATAATATGTTCGAATAGATTTGATATAATTTTTTTTTTTTGAAATAACTAATTTTTGAAACAAATTATTTTTTTCATATAATAATAGTGTTAAATTCTCTCTCTTTTTTTTCGGATAAAAAAACATTTTAATGGCTTATTTAGTTTTATTTGTAAAAAACCCCCCATTTTAAATCGAGAATTTACAAGAATATTGCCTTCTATTTTTATACCATTTTAATATATATGTGATGGTGACAGTTTGAAATCACATAATCGGATTTTTTATTATCCCAGAAAAAAAATATAGCGAATTTGATTATATGGGAGATCTAACTATATTATATCTGTCACCCTTGAATATGATACAATTTTCTTAAGCAAAGCAAAAATATATAGATACTAAAATAAAAAAATAATTGAATAAACTGTATTGTTATCTTATGCAAAACAGAATTATATTTGAATATTTATCAAGCTAGAAATTTTTTTAGCTTTATTTATAAAAATATATGTAAAATTAAATTTAAGAAACCTAAATATCTTTATAAATGATTTGGATCAATAATAACTCACTAAATATAGAATTACGTTCTAAAAACCACTTAGGCTCTTCCTTTAATATTGGTAAAAAATAAATTTACATTTATCAAATTTTAAAGAGTGTTTTAGTTCAATATTATTTTCACATTTGGAATGATTAGTTTTATTTCTAACAAAATAATGAATATATTTTTGATAAAATCAATTTTCAAGTAGACTAATACCATTTGATCTATATTATATAATTTAAATAGCTTTAATCGGGTTTAAAATTGATCCTATTTAACATAAACCACCATATATGAATATATTGAGAAAAAATATCCTAAAAATGTCCAAACAGATATTTATCTCTTTAAAATATTTTACCATTACCATTATCTTTTATCTTTTTTTTGATTTTTCTTCAAAAATTTTTATTTTTCCCTAACTATTACAACAATATAAAAATACTATCAACAATATCTTAATTGGGGAATTGGATATTTTTTGTTTTTTTAAAAAATCAATATAAATATATTTTAGTATCTAAAAATTTTTAAATGGATATAAAATTAAGTCAGTATATTTTTAGAGTATTTAAATCCTAGAAAAAAAATACAAAAACATACCATTGTGGTTCTTATTTCCGATGCCCAATATTTATGTGTAATCCAAATTTTCGAATTCGTAAAAATTCTTGAACCCTGTAAATAATTTCTATACAGTATTAGTTAGTTATTTTTTTTCTTTTTCTTATTCTAGATGATAATTTTCTGAGCTCCCTATCTAAAAATGTGAAACTTATTAAATTTTTATTTATCAGCTTCTATTTACATAATTGCATTTTTTCTTGTGAAAGTTTAAATATTTCTTTAATATTATTTATTAGAAATGAAAAGCATTTATTAGCGCCCAAGTATATAAATGATCAAGTCATAATCTTTGCCAATTATTTTAAAAATTAATCTTATAGTACAGCATATATTATATTTTATTGGAGATGAAAATTTCTGTATTTCGAATTGTCATTTATGTTTAATTTTGTCAAAAGAAATTCAATTGTTAAAAATAATCCGCATTTTTTTTTTTAGAAAAGTTGATCAATAAATCCGAGATTTTTTTTAACTGGACTCAATTAATTTTTTTTTACTGTTTACTAACATTTTTAATTTTAAATATTTTATTGCACATTTAAGAACTGAAGTGAAATTTATAATAAATTTTTGAAATTTCAAAAAATAAAGACGATAATTCAAAAAGATTAGAATTTTTTTTTTTGGATTTTAATAAATATTTTTACCTTGTTTATTTTTTGTATTTATATAATCATTTTTTTTAATTTATAGATCTATTCAAATTAGATTTATTTTTAGTTAAGTCTAGTAAAAAAATTATTGAGCCCGGTTATATTTAATTGTAAACATCTGACTCATACATACTTTCATATTTGATTTAATTGATTTTATTGCCTAGCTTTACAGAGCTTCCAGCCTCATAATACTATCTGGCTTCTTATTTTTTTAATTTTCGGAAATATTTTTAGAAACAAAAACTTTTGTTACAATTTTTTTAAATCAAAATATTAATAATTATTTTAAATCACAGGAATATATAGTTATAAACCTTTAAAAATAACTCTTTTTTATCTCAATATTCAATTTAAATTTAAATAAATTTTTAGTTAATAATATCTCTAATATCTAATTATTCAAATCAAGATATGTATTTTTGTGCGAAATTAATATTGATACTTCAAAAATATAAGTTATTATTGGATGCAAAGGTGTATATTTTTTTTATTAATTTGGATTTTGGCTAAGGAAAATACCAGCTATTTATAAATAAACCCAATTATGATGCTTTTGAGAAAGAAATTTGGAGTTTTTTTATAAATTAGTGATTTAAAAATATTTTTCATTTTTAACAAAGTTCAAATCAGATTATTAATACTTATATAATTTTGTAAATTTTACTGAAATTTTCTGAACTATTCGATAATTTTGTTAAAAATATCTATTAAAAAACAATATATTAAAATATTGGTTTAATTCGAGTAAAATTTAACACCAAAAAATTAGGTATATTTATCAAGAAGCTAAATTTAAAAATAAAAATTCATAAAAAATAAACCTTAACTTTTCTTACAATATTAAATTTTTTTAATAAAACTATTTATTTTTAATTAAAAATTCTTCCACAAAAATTTTCAAGCACTGAAATTCAATTAAATCCGTACTTCAGATTACATAATTTCTATCAGAGAAATATAAATCATTTATTTGTCAATAAAAACACAAATTCTTTATTTAATTTAATTTCTTTTCAGTTTATTTAGGTCAATATAAGGTTTAAATTCGAAATTAATTTTTTTTAATAATTTTTTTACGAATATATTTGTATTATGTTAATATGGCTTAATACATTGCATATTTAGTTCAAAAATCCTTAAAGATCATAGAGTAGAGAAATTTGAAAATATACCGATATTACCGAAATAAATATGTTAAATAAACTGAATATGATTCAAAAAAATCAAATATTTCCATTTTATCTAAACTAAAATTTTGGAAGTTAAATAATACAAGAACTTTAATATCCACTATAGATATAAATTAAAAATAGCTACTCCATTTCAATACTGTTACTAATCTAATAAAAACCCCTTTTTTGATAATGGAATAAAGTGAAATCATATTTAAAAATGGTAAGGAAAATTGCCAGCTTATTATAGAGCCTAATTTAATGGTAAATTCAAATTTTTCTTTACAAAAAAATATTTTAAATATTACCTAAATTTTTAAAAACCTTTGCATCCTGTATTAGTTCACTTTTATTCTATATATACGAATATAAGCCGACTTAAAAGATTGAAATTTTTAATATTTTTTTATCATATAATTTGAATACTACATTATTTTTAATGAAAGTGTAGTGGAAAATATGAGAATATATACTCCAGATCCTACTACAAATATCTTAGAGTGTTATTTAGCAATGAGATTTACAATTCAAAGCATATTTAACTAGTTCTAACATATTGCAAAATTATTATATTTTGGAATTAAATTTCCCAAAAATATCTTTACTATTGCATAATTCCCCGTTTTATTCGATATTTATGCAGTGTATATATTGAATTAATTATTAAAATTTACAACTACAAAAATAAACATGAAAGTGAACATTATAGCCAGATAATCATATATGAATTTAAAGAAAAAAATTATAAATAATTTTTCTAGAACATCTATAAAATTAAATAATTCTATATTTAAATCATCAGAGGTTCTTGATCAAACTGTTTTTTATTTATGAAAGATTTATTTTAAGGACCATAAAAGACAATAAAAAGTAACATAATAAAATAAAAAAGTACAAAAATAGGAGAATAGGAAAACTTGTCTACACTGCTATTCTAAGCTTATCTAAGAGCCAGTTTCAGGGCTATAGTTTGATTACAAATATATCAAAAAATTTGTGAGTAATTTTTTAATTTGCAATTTTCACCCACTTGTAATTTAGCCAATCAAAATTTTGATTAAATTATAATTGTTCAAAATTATTTTTTCATTTTTTCAAATATTCTCATTATGAAATACAAATAAATAAAGACATAAAAAATTTATCCCTAAATCCATCCTTCATCTATCAATAATGTGTTTTGAACTGAACTTATAACAAAGAAATTTAAATTTCCAATAGATGGCCTTTATACTATTATTATATTTAAAGTCCAACAAAAAAATTCATCTTTTGCAAATAAAAAATACTGAAATACTAATTGTGCGAAAAATATGCACTAGTAAATGAAAGGAGTATTACATATGATAACAATTTTTTCTAGATTATTATGTATTTTTTTGTTAATTTCCGTGATTATTATTGATTATAAAAACGGTTAAATTTCTTTGAATTTTTTCAATAATGCTTTTATAATAAATGAATGGTCAAAAATATAATTTTTTACAGTTCGAAAGCAGGATTTTTAATATAATTATTTCCTTCTTTTTTGTAAAAATCGGATTGTACTAAAATTTTAGACACTTTAATTTTTAATTATTTCAGAAATCAATTTTAAAACGAACTATGTAGAATATCTTTTTTTAATATGATGGTTTTATTTGATCTCCCAGTAATTTATATTTGCTAAAAATTTAAGCAAACTAAGATATTCAGCCATTTATGTGAAAAAAAATTCTTTTTGATATAAAAACCTTAAAAATAATAACCTAATTGATGTATACAAGATTTTATTTTTGGATAGTTTTGTTTACAAATATTATAAATTATTAAATTGGCTTACATCTACCCACCCGCTTAATCAAGAATTATTCATAAAAAATATAAATAATCCCTAAAGTTCCTTTAAATTCAAATTTAATAAAATTTATGTAATCTTAATTCCCTTTTCAGCAACATATATTTGAAATATTTTCGCGTATTTTATAAATTAGAATCGATTAAAATTTCTTGATTTTTTTTTTTTCAATTGTTAAAAAACTTTGTCTTTTTTTTTTGTAAAAAAGGGTATTGAATTTTTCCAACAAATTTAAATTATATAAATATCCAATATTATAATATATACTATAAGTTTATTTTTAGAGCTTATAATTTTTTATTTATATCCTACAAATATATATATTTTCAGAGATATTTAATAAAATAATTAAATTTTAAGATATTCAGATTATATTATTTATTTTATAAATGATATTAAACCTAAGAAGTGATGATTTTAATAAACCACATTATATTAGCCTAAAAAAATTATATAAAAGCCACAAATTTTTAAAAACTTATCAATTTTTTTTAAATAAAAAAAATAAAGGCTGAAATTTAAAAAATATAATAAATAAAAGAGACAACCACATTTATTTGAATAAAAAATCAAATATTTTCACTTTTCTTCTTTTCGTAGCAATTAACTACATATAAAAAACCATTTTTAAGATCTTTATAATCAATTTAAAGGTTTTCTTTTTTCTTTTTCTTTAATAACAATTTATTTATTATAACACCAGTATTATTTATTGATTTCTTTATTTCAAATTAAGATTTGTTTTGGGTGATTTTTTTTCCCTATGATATCATTATACTTGTTACAAATTTACTATAATATTATTTACTCTTTTTTTACTATTATTTAAGATTAAACAGTGCTTATGTATTTTGTTTTGTGCCTAGGATTCTTGATAACTCCACATAATATATTTTTTATTTTCTATTTTATAAATTTTCTCAATTGGCATCTTAAGAATTCAAACATTTTATAAGGTAGATTATTCGAAATTTATATAAAAGCTTTCAAAAAATCTACTACTTCAAGAATATAATGCACATAAAAATATATCAATTATCTTTTACAAATCTTGATTATATTTTTCAACGCCTAATTGTTAGTTTTATGTCTTGAAACTTAATAATTAACCTTTGATTATGATGAAAAAAGTATACAGACATATTTTCTTTATAAAAATAACAATTTTTAAGAAAGTTTACAATCTTTAAAAAAAGATTGGAAATAAATCCGGATGGATAATATAATTGACTTATGAAATGATATTCTCCTACGTTTTTATGAACCAGATGCTATATTTCTCTCTTTTTTTATGATTCGACTAGTATTATGTGATTGAGAATGTATATATTAATATTATAACATTTGATGCAAACAGCAGGGTGAAATTTTTAGGCTAAATTTTAAATTTTTTATCTGAAACATATTATCTGGTTTGAAAAAAAAGATATAAAAAAATTCATATTGTGAAAATAAATGCCACATTTATAGAGAAATTGAATTAATGTCTTAGAATAAAAAATATTTTTTATTTTTGAAACATCAAATTTGTTTAAAATTTATCCCAGTTCTAAGAATATAAATAGGGTGTTTTTTTAGAAGAAAAAAACTTAAAATCACGTTTATTATTTTCTTATATGAAGTTAACAAAGAGATTAACGCAAAATATTAGCTTGTAATAATAATTTTACATATTCTAAAATAGAAACCAATTATAAGAAAATATTTGGCATTGCTAATCGGATATTCTTGATTTTTGATTTAAATGCGATTAAATTTTGAAAACTTGTGCAGTTGAGATGATAATTTCTTTATAATAATATGTAGTATTTTAGTGTTATTTCTCGCCCATTTCATTTATAATTTTTGATATAAATTTCCTTTCTTATATCTTTTTTCTTTTTCGTTGATAAAAATAACCATAATATAATAAAATATCACACTTTTTTTTAATTCTGGTCATTATTTCGCAATGTTATCATATGTAAAATAGAGCGGAATTTTCAAGAGTTTATAGGAATTATTATATAATCATTTATTAAATTATTTTTAAAATGGGGGCTACTATATATTTATTTGACATGTTTAATTGAATTTTTTAGTTTTATTCAGCCACAATTTTATTAAATGCTTTTTTTTAATTAATTGGACTTAATTTTCACAATTTAACCAAATTGTAAAATAAATAATAAATAAAAGCAGAGGATTAATATATTAGAAAATTTAATAATTAACTAAAAAAATGTCCTTGAACCAATGCCATCGAGGTATGTAGCTGCTAGGGCTGCAGATGGGAGTTAGATGGAAATTTTTATAATTAGTTTTTAGAAATACTTATGAACTTGTAGATAAATTTCCATAAAAAATAAAATAAAAAAAGTTATTTCTAAAAATTTTCATATTTACATTTTAATAAAATAAAATAAAAAATTTGATTTTCGATTAGGAGAATTATTTTACACTCCAGGAGATATTATGAAATAAAAAATTATTTTTATTGAATTGAAAAAATTCTGTTGAAAAAACTATTTTAAAACATGACTCGTATATGTGGCTTCTTTTAACTATCAGTGCATTGATTTTACGGATTTGGTATATCTAGTTTTATCAAAACACAAATTTTGAACTCCTAGAGTTAATTTTTTTTTAAAATTTAAAATTAGAATAAAGATAATCAATAATAATTTTCAAAAAAATTATCGGAAATTAGATTTCGATCTCAATGGTAGCGATTGGATAGTTATGTGAGATTCATATTTTATTGTTTGCATTTCTTCTTAACTTAAAGTGAAAGTATTCGTAAATGTGAGAAAAATTATTTACACATAATATATTTTAAGGTGATTTGTTAATGGGCTAAATTTGAAGTGAAAAATCATTTACGTAGAAAAACTAGCCTAAAATTTAACCATATGGTTTATTATATATAACCATTCAATTAATATCAGTTCCAAACCTAGTTTATTTGGTTGAAGTGGATATTTTTGCTGCTTATTAATAAAATAAGACTTAAAAAATAATATTTTTTACATATTAAATTTATTATAAGTATTTTATTAATTTAATTAAATTAGCCATGAAATTTATTTATACTCATGTTCAATTATATGTGAAATATTAACTAAAGAGTAATAATTGAAATAAATATCTATAGATTTATAAAAATAAAATTCAAAATTCACAAATTACTAATTTATCCTAAAAACTTTTGATAAATAATTTAAATACAAGAGGCTATAAAAAATTTCAAAAATTTTAAAAAAAGAGAAAGAAAATTGAAATAATTTAATCCAACTCGGAAAATTTTTTCAAACAGAATTTAAGTTTAAATATATTCAGAATAAATAGACATAGTTTGGTATCAATCAATCCGATTATAAAAAAAAGGAAAGTAAATACAAAAGAGTGTGTTGAATTAAAATATATCTTATTTGGAATAGGAAAAAAGTGAATCCAAATTAATTCAAATTATAAAAATGCTGAAATTTTATAAACTGATTTTATTTATTTTAGGGGGGGGGGGGGGGATTGGTTTTAAAATATATTAATATATAATGTAGAAAATAAATTTTATTTATTTAGAATATTCTTTTTCAATACAATGGTTTTCTATAATATTTTTACCAACTCCCTATTGTAAAATGGTTATGTATTAACAAGAACTAGATATAGTGGTGAGATGAATAAAAACTATTACGAGATATATAAATATTGGTAAATCTATTATTAAATCTGAATATCACCCTAATATTTTGTTTAAAATTTAAATTTTTAGTCATAATTTAAATTGTTTATTATTTGTTAAGGGCCTAATGAAATACAACTATGGGATATTAAAGGTTTATTCTATCCAAATAAAAATGTTAAAAAAAATCAAATTAAAGATCCATGAATCATATGGGATCAATTTGAAACTCCAAAACTGTTAAATATTTGAAAATTTATGACACGATAATTGAAAAATAAAGCGATATTTTGATATCATCTACGCATAATGACTCCCAATTCATCATGTGAGGGTAATATTTATTATCATTATACCCTGATTGAGAATTTGATTTTTATTAAGGGATTTTATCAAATTAAAAATATTCATTTTTTTTTACTTTAAAAATTTTAATACTATTAAAAAATATAACTATAGGTTGAATTAAAGATTTTAAAATAAAAGCTGGAATCATATAAAAGTTATTCTAAATAAAAATTATATTAAGAATTTACTAATATCTGGTCTATAATATTCTTACAATTTATTTGTAGTTACAAGGTACATTTTGGCTAATTTTAAACTAAAATCGATCATATCTCACCCGTGATACATATCTTACTGTTCCATTACCTCCACTATTTCTATTATAACCCCCATTACCATCCCTTACCCGCAAACTTTGCCTTCATTCCAAATTCATTTCCATTCCGTCAAAAAACGCATATATTTTTCATATATATCTAACACACATTCCACATTTGCTACTTTTTTTTCTCATTTTAATAGCATTTTTCTTATAATCTTTATTCTAAATCATTTTTAATTTTATGTAGCTTTTTTCTTACTTCTAAGTGATTTTTTTATTTTCTGGATCTTTTTAATTCGATTGTAACAAATAGAATTTATTTAATTTATTTTTTATTTTTTGAATCCATAGTATTATCTAAACCGGAGTTTTTTTTTCTTGGGTTTATGACTAATATATTTGGATACTCTCAATTCTACTTTCCTCACTATATTGATGAATATAATATGCCAAACTGTACAAAAAAAAATCAGCCTCTTTGGTGATATAATCACTCTTTCTATAATCAGTTGAGGACCTCTAATTATTACAAAAGATAAATAATTTTTGTTTCAATAAAAAAACATCCTCTAAAATTGATTTATTTAAACAGGTTGGATTTTTAACGTTAAATAGACTTTCAAATGAATTATGAATTTTCTATTAGATCTTTTTATTGAAAATGAGTCTTAATATTCAAATTAACAAACAGATTAACTCTATAAAGTTCTGTGTTTATTTTCATCTAATATATCAAAATAAACTACAATAAAAAAAAATCGCTTTCTTAAATCATTTCAATCTTTTATTAACACAAATTTTAGAAATTATTGATCATTCATTTAATAATTTTTTTTTGATTAAAAGATCTTAATTTTAGATGTTTTTGTATAATCTAAATTTTTATAATATTAAAAAAACTAAAAAAAAAAGCATTTATTATACAAATAAAATAAATTGTGGATATAGCTGCTGTCAGAATTTCTTGTATCAAGCTGAAAATAGTGAATTTTATTTCTTTCTACCCCCCCCCTCCCAGATAAAAATCCAATAATTGTATAATATCAAAACGGCGATGTTTATTTTATAGAAAAAGTACAAGGAATTTAAATGCATTAAAAATTTTCGACTTTCAAGTGTAATATTTATTTTCTTTATTAAACGATTTACGAAAAATAAGAAGCACAAAAGGGAAAAATAAATAAAAAAGACCAAAAAAGACTGAGTGCTGTTTTTTTTATATCATACCTGAAACAATATACATAATTTTCTGTTATAGGAACAAGTTTCCGGATAAAACATGCACTTTTAAAAGAAAAAAATAAATAAAAGAATGATAAGAGCGATAATAAAAAAATTTATGGATATTTGTATTTTTGTTACAAAAAAAAAATAAACGCCTATTTAAAGTGATGTAACTCAAAAATTTGCAAGGCACTGCGTTTATCATCCATGCATCAATGTAGCAGATTCAAAAATATTCAGGAAATTTCCGAGATTCAAAGAGAATTATCACTGTAAAAACGTGAATTGTTATATGGAAAGTAAAATTGAAAATTAATAAGATATGGAATCATAAATATTACGATACCAATAAGTTACATTTATAAGCACGGTTTCAGTTTATTTATAGAAAATGTGAATAATATAAAAGAATTTTGCGATAAAATTTTCAACATTAGATAATACCAGGCAACCCACTGCTTTGGTCTAAATTTATGGTATAGATTATTTTTGGATTTAGACATATAATCAGAAATTCTCCAAAAAACATGAACGCTTCTGAGCCAACTTAATAATTTAATAACACAAAGCTTTTTTTTTTTTGTCAGAAATTTATGCTCTAATTATTATTTCGCTTAAAAAAACTGTGGATTGGATGATTAAATAGATTTGAAAACTTAAATATATCTGCATCGAGATGTTGTTGAAATTTGAGTATTATTTATTAATTTTTATTCTAAAACTATTTAAATTAGCTGAATAAATTTCTGATGTACTAGATGTTAATTTATTAAAATTATTTACACCCTTAAAAATTCTTTTTTTTATTCAAATAAAACCACAATTAGTAGAATTTAATAATGGTAATTTTAAAACTTGACGTATTCTTTATCAAAGGCATTGTGATAAGTTTTAAATCCTTTTATTTAAGAATAATTTCCTCGAAGATTTTTTAGAGATATTATTAGGTTTAAGAAGTACATGTTTGGTTAATTTTATTGAGAAATTCGTTATCTTATTATCATAGTTTAAAATCGAAATTTAGTTATTTCAGCTCGATAAATCAACATGACATACTTTTATTTTTTTTTCTATTATAAATACTCATAATCCGCAATTTATAATAAAATTATTTTACATAAAATTTTAAATTTTTGATTCAATTTGATTCAATAATCAAAAAAATTATATGATATGATTAGGTATTTGATTTTTTAATTTTAATATAAATTAGTTATTTTGCATAAAAAATTTCAAGTTTTTAGGTCTATTTAGACGGTTTATTTTTTTAAATTGCATGTGAGAATCAGATTATTATACTTGATTTTTTTTTAATTATAAATCTTTTGTAATTAAAATTAGTATACTACAAAAAAAAAAAGGATAATTAATTATTGTGATTAAATAATAAAAAGAAAAAAGAAGCCTTTTTTTGGTATTTATTGATAAATTGATTCGGAAATATAGCTGTTTCTTCTTATGACTATCTTAAAATTACAAATTTCATAAAGATAAATTTTATTGTGAAAACGATGCGCAGAAAATTTATGATAAAAACTAATAGGGCTGGCAAAGTACTTTGTATCTTATCTAAAGTGAATTATACAATCTTATTTCCTGGAATTATAATTTCGATATTTTCCAATCAAAATGGAATCCCAATTGAAGGGAAAAAAAATAGAGATAAAAAAAAGATTAAATTTTGTTACGATTCATTTTACCAAAGAAAAATGGTATATTTAAGACTAATAAAAGAATAGCTGCTTATTAAAAAGGGAGTTTTAAATAACATCCAACTTTTACATAATTGAATTTTTTTTTTTGATAGAATAAATAAGATTCTCATTATCAAAAAAAAAAGGGGGGGTGTTAATTTATTAATCTATTTATTTCAAGAATATGAATATTATTTAAATTTTGTTAATTTTTTTTTTTTTTTTTGTAAATATATTGAGTATTTTCTCTAAAAAAAATGATTGGGTAACGATCATGGAACATAATTTTTACATCATGGGATCGATGTATTGCATCGGGGGATAACTATTTTATCTTTTCATTGAGATCCATTATTCTAGATTATTAAAAATATAGCTGGATTAGATTATTTTATTTTATTTTCAAGTTTATTTACTGGTGTTGTGGTTCGTTTTTTGATTTTTTTTTAGAGTCATAATATATATATTTTCAATTAGATCTTTATAAAGTATTTTATTAAAACGAAGACCTGGGAGATTTGTTCTTGGAATAAACCACCTTGACCAAACATGGGGTTTAAGAACCTCATGATTTTATTTTCATGCTACGGAATAACATGGGACCCAAGATATTTCTTGGCTCCAAGTATTAAAATCTGGAAAAAAAATTTTTTTTTATATATTTATAGTGGCATTATCGTTAGGAAATTAACATCTGGCATTTTTTTAGCCCAAAACTGACATTTTAAGACATTATTTGACAAATTGGTCAAATTTCTGACAATTTATTTCGTAATGGACTTTTATTTATTTTATTTTTTAAATTTTCTCCCACATCAACGTGATAATATAAGCAAAAAACCTGATTTATTTTTCCATCAAAGATTAAAATCTCGAGTAGCCTGATAAAAATGCTGAATTTTATAATGCCCAATGAATAAATTTTATGAACAATAGCCCTATGCTTATAAAAATTGAAACCTTTTTTTTTTTTTTTTTTAGCTAGAAAAATATCGGCTAGACTAGAAATTTTCTGGATAAACAATTGAAAGATTAGGAAGGCATATATATCATAATTATTTTGATTTATTTGAACTCTTCAAAAGAATTATGAGTTCAGATCAGGTGGAAAAGCCCAGGTATCCAATTCCAAACATGGATTGTTGAATTTACGCTTTCCATCTAATTTATGTTTAAATTATATTCCCTTGAGTTAATTTTAGTCGAAAAAAAAAAAAAGCGATAAATATAATCCATGCAGAGATATGTAGGCATATATCAATTCAGCTAATAAGAGGTTCAAGAAATACAAGGTTTTATTCCAAAATTTAAATGTCAAAATAGTATTCGAAATTTATTTCAAATTTAAATTGAATCCCCAAAGTAAATATTTTTCATAACTCGATTATGCAATAAACGACTTAAGTAAAGCACCGATTTATTTCTTTATAACTCATAATTCAAACTTTTAATATTATATAACAGTGTACTTATCCGCAGTTTATAGAATAGTTTTTTTTTTTTTCGAAAATCACTCAAAGTTTCAATTTTTATATTTTATTTATCACCATAAAGAGTTAAATGGTTAAATACTTTTGATTTATAACTAATTGAATGAAAAGAATGAAAATTTAGCGTGTAAATAAAATAATGGTTCATTCTTGGATTTTGCTTTTTTTTTTTAAATCTTCCTCGACCTCCGTGCCTTTTATCCTTCAGAAAACTAAATTTTGCCTATTGTTTCGGCCCTTTTGAATTATACTAAAAAGCATTATAAGCGGATACACTTTTTTGATTTCAGAAAGTCAATACAAGAACAAACAAACATCTTTCCATGTCAGTATGCTTTTAATCAGAATTCTTTTTCGTTTTATCGAACATTTGCATAAACGAATATAAACTCTTGCGCGAATGTTTTTATTGAGTTTGATGTATACTGCATTTCCATTTGGTATAGTGCAGATTCATAAACACAGAATATAAACCATACTAAACTATTATTTGCCATGTTAAAATGGAAATGATTACCTCTTGATGAAAATTCAATGTATTGTATTTTTCCGAAATTTGGTGAATATGAATTTTGATACTCTTTGGAAATCTTGTCTAGAATGCGATAAATTCGATTATTTTTGATTCGCTGTTTTATAGAAACTTTCAAGAGCTTTATTTGCAGAGGAGCCAAAAATAAATGACCACTCATTAATTATCGTTTTTTTTTTCTTTTTCGAAACAGTTTTTTGAGACAATTTCCACCAAATCCTTAATAAATTGTGGTTTTTGCAATTTCAATATAAACAGTTATTTTGCTTTTTCAAAGAGCATATTTTTCACCACCAGTTTTATTTTATATATTTTTAATTTATCTTTTCCGATTGCATCTTTAGTATTTTTAATTTATCTTTTCCGATTGCATCTTTAGTATTTTTAATTTTCCTTTTCCGATTGCATCTTTAGTATTTTTAATTTATCTTTTCCGATTGCATCTTTAATATTTTTAGATACATGGAACCATAAATTTGTTCTATTTAAATCGATGGGAAAAGCAGTAAATGTGTTGGATATTTGTAGTGCAGAGTTTTCTATCGAAATCTTCAGTTTAAACTCAAGACTTGGCTTTTTAGTCTCTATCACAAGGGATTAAAAGGTCCACATTTAATCTTTTGTATCATTTACTGCTGAACGCAGAGATTGCAATGGGAGAAAAAGATAGGTTATTATCGATAATACCGATACTTATTACTGTATATCTTTTCTTTACCGGTTTGAATGTTGACCCATTATGGATATTTGTAGCCGGGGAGAGTCTAAGTAGCATAGTTTTTGATTTCATAAGAAATTTGATATCTTTAGGGTTCGTTTGAATATCCTGCGGTGTAAGGTTATTGAACTCTTTTATGTTTTTTTTTTTCCCGCCTTTTTTGGATTCATTTTCTAGCATTATAGCAGTTATTAAACTGCCGGGGCTCGATTTTTTATTGGCGATTGTTTCTGACTGAATAAATATTTTCCATGCAAATAGTTATATTAAAGGATTAAAGATTTTGGTTTGGTTTGGTTTGAAATGGGCTAAAACCATCATTAGAAAGAGAAATAATTGTATTTTTTATTTAATTTTCTTTAAATTCGGTGCATATCTCAGAATGGGCCCGTTGAGTAGATGTACAGTTTTGAATTACCATAATATCCGCCTATTCTTAAATCGTCAAGACATTCACGTATTTTTAATTTTTTTTGCACAGTAATATACTCGACCTGCATTTATTGAAAGTTTTAGAATATTCCACTCGCATATTTCTGAACTTTCCCATCGATGAACAAATGTTCTGATATAATCTGATCCTTTTTGGATTTATTCGTTGTTATCTGAATTAGATTGAAAATATTTAATATATAAAGCTAAATCTAATTTTGCTTTTAAAATTTAATTTTTTATTTAGGAGCTATAACAAAAGACTAGGTTTAACTTGTATTGAATAATAGCCATAAACTCGAAAGAAAAGATTCGGTTTTTTATCCGCACATAAAACACTGAAATTCAATCGTTTTGTAGAAGATTGTTGGTATTTAATGTTTTGTATTAATTAAAACCTCCCATTTTTTTTTTACTGCAGTGGATTATAAGTTGACAAAATAGACGACTTATATATGTAATAAATCTTACAATAAAATTCCGTGATACAAAAAAATATATATATATGTAATAAATCGAACTATCAAATGTCAGACTCTTGCTTATACTATCAGATTACTGTACGGAGGGATTAAAAAAAGTCATGTTTCGGAATAAAACAAAAAAAAAAACAGAGTTTCGAAATAAATGGTCGGTGATTTGACCAATTTGTCAAACAGTTCCTTAAAATGTCAGTATTTTATTATTTATCGCTGATATTACTATTAGAGTATTTATTTGGTTTTATAGGGTTTGAAAATAACTGTAATGTATCTGTCCCCATTTATTCATTGGCCAACTATTAGTAATATTTACAGAAAAAATGGAATTTATGAGATTTCTATTTGCTGTCTAGAGGAGGAGAAATATGTATAGGGCAGGACGAAATGAAAATCAACCAGTAACATGTAATCGAGGGATATTTTTATAGTGGCAGATTTTTAATTTTCTTTACTGATAAAAAATTTTAAAAAGAATTAAAAAAAAAAAAAAAGTTTCAATTCATAATCTGTTGCTGGTTTATTACAATACACTTTTTTATTTTTTTTACATTAGGTTTAAATATAGAACCTCCCATCATTCAACTGAACAAAACTTTCGAGACACAAACAAAATAAAATGTCGTCGGCATTTGATAAGGCGAATCCACGCCGGGACCACAAGGAACGGTCGCAGCTAATGTCGCGGAAGCGGTACGGTCTGCTCGAGAAACACAAGGACTATGTGCTGAGAGCAAAGGATTACCATCGGAAACAGGATCGGCTGACCGTTCTGAAAGAGAAGGCGCGGAACCGGAACCGAGATGAGTTTTATTTCGCAATGGAGAAGAAGCAGGTGAAGGACGGAGTGCAGATCAATGAGCGGGCGGCGACGTTTGATCCGGAGACGCTGCAGCTCCTCAAGACCCAGGATGCGAATTATATCCAGACGCAGATCAGCATTAACCGCAACAAGATAGCGCGGCTGAAGGAGAGTTTGAGTTTTGAGCGGAGTATGCCCGAGGAGAACAAAAAGAGGCCGCGGGAATATGGCGTCGAGTTCGTGGATGACGATTTCGATTACTTGAACGACCTCGAGAATGAAGATTCAGAGTTGGAAGTTGAGGATTCGGCATCTAATATTGAAAAGAAAAAAAAGAAAAGCAAGAAGAACAAAACGGGGTCTCAGCATACCATATTCGTTGATAATGACGCGCAGTTCAATGAGTTTGACGCGAGCAAACATTTCGATACACCGGCGGCGTTCTTGACTCGCAAATTCAATAGAATCCGCAACGAGCAGCTAGACTTGGCGGCGTCAATGACACCGAGCCCTAAAGTTATGGACAAGTTGGGGCGTGAACGGGGCCGTTTGGCCGGAGAGCTGGCGAGCCGACTGAGCCGGCAGCTGCTGCTGGAGCGAGCGCTTAAAGAATTATCAATCCAAAAGAATACCTCTAAAAAAGGAACCTATAAAGTAGTGGGGAAGGACTCGTATGGTCTCCCAGAATATAAATGGAAATACGAGCGAAAGAAGTAATGGCAAAAGATTGTTTGTTTATGGTTGCTATTATTTCATGTGCCGTTCACTTGACTATTTCTATGCATACATTGGCACTCTTCAGTCGGTTTGATAAAAAAAAAAAAAGCGTTTGCGATAAACACGGCCAAAACTTTTATTAAACTCTATATCATTAACTTTTAATGAAATTTTTGTAATCTTTACATTTTTCTTGTTTTCAATATATATAATTTAGAAAATATGGTGTGTGTTTGAAGAAGAGAAGGGTGTGAGTGAGTGATGGAGGGGTAGAGTAGAATAAGCTAGGATAAAACTAAAATCAGGCAAAAAGAAACTTATCATAATATTCTCTAGCACGGAACTCGATAATATCAGCAGCACTTTCAGGCAAAGTCAAGACGTTATCAGCATGAAGAGTGTTAGGATCTTTAGGAAAGACATGGGAGAAAGAAGGCACAAGGGAATTGGACTCGATGATGGTATTGTCCTCGATGTGGACGCAGTCCTTGATGATGCAGGAACGGCCGATAATGCAGTTCTTGCCGATATAGACGTGGGAACCAATAGAGGCCGCTTCAACAACGGAGTTTTCGCCAACAAAGACGTAATCGCCAATCTTGCACGGAAAATAATCAAAGACGCCTTTGAATATGCGGTAGGGGGGCTTGAACAGGGTGTTCTTTGAGAAGGTGCAGTAGCGGCCGACGAAAAACGAGGTTTGGTTGTTTTGGCCCCGTCGTTTCAGGTCCCCGCGTAGCATACAGCCGCTTTCAATTATCGTCTACTTTATTTATTTTTGGCATAATGGAAATTATATAAAGATATTTCTATAAAGCATAAAAATAGAAAAGAGAAAGAGATATGTCTCTTTAATAAAATTGAAATCCCCCATCCAAAAGTTATAATAAACAATTAATATTGTCTGTTTTCAAGTAAAAAAAAAAAAAAGAGAGAGAGAACCTTTCCA
The DNA here is from genome assembly GCA_001953115.1 of Smittium mucronatum. NCBI lineage: Eukaryota > Fungi > Kickxellomycota > Harpellomycetes > Harpellales > Legeriomycetaceae > Smittium > Smittium mucronatum. Next base: position 1,388 of record LSSL01000021.1, on the reverse strand, counting down.
GCTAATATTATATTGTGGCTTCCGGTTATTTTAGACTTTTTGCTGACTATATTCCCAGTATCCTTGATACAAAATAAAAGTATAACGATAAATCAAGAGTAAGTCGATGGAGAATGAAACTCGCTCTTTAATAAGAACAGATTAAGCTTAAAAGGGAATAAAAATTGGTCCAATACAAAAAAGGAAAAAAATACCGTTTCGATATATTCTTCGGCGTCGGACTGTCGATACGGAAGCTCCATAATGACTAAAGCGCCAATTTGACTAATGCGAAAACTCTAAAGACTTGTAAATAATGGATGGGCGGCCCTCCAAACTTATACAGAGACTTTTCTTTGTGATTAATAAAACGCAACAGTTTATTCTTTGCAAAACAGAAATCTAATTTTGGCTTTTTGTGTTTTTATAATTGATTATTAAAGTCTACAGACGCCATTGGCCAATATCTGCATTTCAAACATTTACGTTTCCGTGCCCATTTCCCAACGAAATTAAATAATCCCCATATCAAAAAAAATGAAATTCCATTCAAATTAAATCAAGTAATATCAAAAAAAAACAAAATTAAATTCAATTAAATCTGAAAAATATCAAAAAAAAACGAAATTCCATTCAATTAAATCCAGTACATATCAAAAAAAATTCCGAGCCCTAGTAGAAATACTATCAAGAATTATTCTGTTTAGGCTTAATAAAAAATATCGCATTCGTGGAACCACACTTTAATTTGCAAGTAATTGGTTAATCATCCCCCCCCCATCATAATCCGATGTTCTAGCCAAGCAGCAAAAAGCTGATTTGAGTTTACTGGGCAGGAAAAGATACATGTACTGATTGAATTTCAGCATCTGCTATTCGTCGAACACCAAGAATGATGACAGCAATAAACATTTCTATTGGATATTGCTGGAAATGGGCTCGGAGAGTGTTGGCGAACCACAACGCTTATACCGACAAAAAAGCCAGAAGCCATTGTCCAATAGAAATAAACTGAATAAGCACTAAAGAGTCTGTGCATGTTTTGGCCAATAGTAATTTGGGCAGTGAGTGTAAACGACATCTAGTGCAGAGACCGTATACCATTATTGGCTGGATGGCTAGAACCAGATCCAACAAATAAGCGAGGGCCAGAGGAAGCGAGTAGAAGTTTTGGATGTTTGTGGATTTTTAAACAGTAGCAAAGAAATAACAAAAACTAAGAGTATAAAATATCAAACAATCCGAAATAGTAGACCATTTTAGAATAGTGTGAGTAAAAATGGCGAAATTCAAGGGCGAAAACTCTAAAGGTACGCTTATTTTTTTATTTAATTTTGTTTTTTTTTTTTTAATCCAAATTTTCTTTACCCCAAAATCCATTTGCAAAAAAAAAAAAAAAAAAAAAAAAA
>LSSL01000020.1:22655-43044 GCA_001953115.1 Smittium mucronatum | reverse complement strand
CTACTCCCAACCAAGAATAGTACAACACTGCTTGAGATTTTGTTTAGTGTACTTCGATAAGTACAATATTAAGCCCCTAAATCACGACAAGGTATTTCACTCTTAGGAGAACTATATTCATCAAATGGTATTTAGTAATGGCGATCTCAACGGTTTCCCTATATGGAGCAAATTTTTGTTTAAAAAAAATGGCCAATAAAAAAAAAAAGATTTCTTTTGGTTATGGAGTTAAGATTTTGGTGATGAAAAATGCTTGCGAAAAGTAATTTTGGTGAAGGATGAGATTATGAGTGGGTAATGTATATTTTTGGTTTAGCTGGCTATATCTTTGATTACAATTAAAGATAAATTAATAAAAAATTGCATTTAGGTAAAATATTATTGGATCAAAATGAAATAGGGAGAAATGTAGTTACCATTTGAGGTAGATCTGAAATCTAGGGGCAAAAGATATATTCAATGATCATGTGACTAAATATCGAGGGAAATAAGCGATGTGATGTGACTATATTTTTTTAATCTACATTCCCTGAATCGAAAAAATCAGATAAAATTTAGATTTTTTTTTGTATCACGAAATTTATCAAAGATAATTCAATAAAAATTACACTAAAAAAATGTGAAAGAAAAATGCATCAAAGAAAAGATAGATCCCAAATAAAATAAGTTACTCCATCGGCCTATCAGCTGCGCATACAGGGGAAAAGGATGAAATCCACCAGCCCAAGGACCCCCATCCCCTCTCACTGCTTTAATTATATTGGTTGGCTGAGGTCTTAACGGTTATAAAGTAAGCACGTATTCAACAAAAAAAAAGGCATTGAAGCGATTGAGATCATTGTTAGAGCCTACATCTAATAGGATTAATAAGAGATGGAATCCGACCCAAACGTGGTATTTATCGACTTGGCTTTCCAGTAAATAGCTGCTAGATGCTGAGGTACGCCTGACTGTCGACCGCTACACTTGCGCATAGAAAATGTCACAAACTGTGCTAAACAGTTCGGTTCCTTCTGTTTTGAGATATTCCGCCTCTGAATCGCTGTGGGTTGTCTCCACTACTTCTAACCAAGAATAGTACAAATCTGTGTGAAAATTTAGTATAGTTTCTTAAAAAAGTACATTGCTTAAGCTTCTAAACCACAGCAAAGTATTTCATTCATGGGAGTGTTCGATTGTTACCGGTCAATAATGTTATATTAAAATTTATGGAATATATTTCCGGGGTTAATTGGCTCAATTTCTATGGATATTAAAAAACATTCATATCATTTCAACAATTTATCTTTGCTCTATTCGACGGCACAAAAATAATAAGTGTACAGTAGCAAGTTGGAGAATGAAAGACGCATTGAATGTTATGGTGTCAAGATACTTGACCTAAATGATATTTTACCTAATTATTCAGCCTATTACAAGCTAAAATCAAATTTACTAACCCAGTAAAAATAGCTAATTTTTTTTAAAATATGGCTTTTAAAAAAGTGTGTTTAATACTTGATTATTAGTGGTCATAAATTGGGCGAAATGTCATGTAGGTCAGTTGGAAATATGTGAAATGTCCCGTAACCGAATGTTATAGTTAAGTGAGTTTCAAATTCATTATCGATGGGTTTGGTAATACTGATTTTTAATTTGACAAATAACAAGCAAGTAATTATCAGCTAGAATTCCAAGGTTAATACGGAAAGAACATTGGTCGATTCAAGATTAAAACTAATCATTTAATCTATTAATCGATAAAATTATAAGTTACTTTTTTGAAAAAAGGGACTCAGTTACTTTTACACCAGATTTTCATTAAACGGGAGATTTTTTTACAAACTAGAATTCTCTTTACTGTTAAAATATTGGCTGAAATATTCGACATGCCCCATTTGGGCTAAAAAATAAAATTTAATTTATAATTATGATAGATTCTCTTTAAGCCCGGCTATTTCAGTTTTAGATTTTTACATCTTTCTAATATGAAAATGTAGCAATCTACAACAGATAAACTTAATCGATTAATAAAAAAATTCAAATCCATGAGGTTGTTTCTGTTGGCGAAATAGGGGAAAAAACATTGTGTGTGCGCTTTTCTCTATTTTTTCGGGCTGTTGAAATAATTGGCTATATTTAGCCAACGGTATGAATATATATTAAAAAATCCTGGTGTCGAAAAAGAATCCCCCACATATTAACACGTTCATGCCCTATAATGCTTGAAATTGCAGCCAACAGAACATTTGATCTCAAAAGAGCACTGAGTCTTCCAGATTTAGGAAAGATATTCAGGCTCGCTAGTGATACTGAGTGTTTAATTGGAATTTTTTTAGAATAGAAAGAGTGTTAAATGAAAAAGAGGGTATTTTTTAGGAATCATTCACATCAATATTATAGGCATTCTTATTATACTAAAATCTTAAAATTCTGAAATTTTAACGCAGGGCTTTTAAATTCAAGTTGATTTTTTCCAATTCGGAAATATTTCTTCTTTTATTTAGACAATTTTCACTATGTCGAACTTGAGACTATAACTCCAACTATAAAAAAGTGTGAATAATAAGCATATTCTGATTATACATTAGCAAGCTAAAAAGGTCAACCGTTGGCCGTGCCCTTGAAATACTTAGCTTTGATTTGTCCTATTGAAACTCAAATTGCAAACATACGAAAATACATACCAATTAATATCCACGACGCCAAGCACACGCTAATTATTTGTGTAGTATTTATCTAAGTTGCCTTCAAACCGAAGTTCTCTAAATAGACAAATGAGAACAATAAATTGGGCCCTGAGTAATCTATTAACCTTAGAATCGTGATAATATAATTTGCTATCTTCCTCTGATAATTTTTTCTCTATGACTGTTTACCAAACAATTCTGCCCAATAAATCGAAATATGGCCAATGACTAAATGGTTCCTGAGGTGAATGTTCTCCATCCCCTATCGGATAAAATGGTAGCACGAATTTTATTCAGAATGGCTAATTACTCCATATCGTCAAGACCTGGATTAATAAAAAATGTTACTGGGCTCGAGACAAAAAACGCTATTTTTATACACCCAAGATTATCTCGACTTTGATCTCTTTTTGCTTTTATTTAATATCCGCTCTACTTATTTGGATTAGCTTTAAATAGACGGACGATTTCACCTATCTATTTCTATTTATACTCACTTGGGTTCATTTTTAATACCTCTTTTCTCCCTTTTATTCTTTATATAGAGCGCTCAGGTCTCACCCCTTTCTACTTTAACCTAAAGTCGTTATCTTTTATCTTTTCACACGACACATTCCCCAATATATTATTCATCAATACTTCTCTTACAGCCTTACGTTTTCCTGAGAGTATTTTTTCATACATCTAGGGTACCTGAATTTCAACTCCTTTTTTATAAAAAAAAAAAAGTTCATCTAAATGCCACCTCAAGCCCGCATAGGAGACTACAATGTCATAAAAACCGTTGGATCAGGCTCCTTCGGAAAAGTTAAGAGTAAGTATCTGTGTTGTTTTACCACCCATTCATCCATCTCACTCTCACAAGCATTGTTTGATTATATTTATTTGCAACTCTTTTTTCGTCATCTCCTTTCCTTTTTTTTCTTTCGCACTCTCATTCTTGTATTGCTTTTCCCCTTTTTTTTCTAGAGGCTATACATGTATATTCTGACATGGTTGTCGCCCTTAAAATCATTAGCAGAAGCAAATTATCACATTCAGATATGATAGGAAGAGTCAACAGAGAAATAAAATATCTCAAAATGCTCAGACATCCTCATATCATCAAATTATACGAGGTTATCTCGAATAAAGTCGATATCATTATGGTTATGGAATATGCTGGTGGTGAGCTCTTCAATTATCTCGTAGAGAAAGGCAGGGTATGTTATTATTATTTTTCCCACCTAATAAAATAGTCTCCTATATTCTTATTCATTCCTCCTATATATTATTATAATCCACAATTGTTTAAAATTTAGATGCCTGAAAATGAAGCTAAAAGATTTTTCCAACAGATTATTTCTGCCGTGGAATTTTGTCACAAAAAAGGAATAGTCCACAGGTATCCCTCATTTCAACTCTATTAATCGATGTATTTTTTACTTTAGCTTATCTTTTACTTTACTTTTTTTTCTATTTTCTCAATATTTAGAGATTTAAAGCCTGAAAAGTAAGCTTTTACTCGTTTTTCTCCCAAAGTTCATTGAAACAAGATTTTACCTCATTCTACAATTACTTTATAAAAAATTTAGTTTGCTACTCGATGCTTTCAACAACATTAAAATTGCTGATTTTGGTCTGTCTAATGTCGTCAAAGACGGTGAATTTTTGAATACCAGTTGTGGAAGTCCAAATTATGCTGCTGTAACCATTTATATCTATATATACAATTTTCGTCTTTTTGACCCAAAGAACACTCTTCTTGACTAAATATTTTTTTTCCACTAATTATATTATGTTTTTGAATTTTGATATATTTAGCCTGAAGTTATAAATGGAAAGCTCTATGCTGGTCCTGATGTAGACGTCTGGTCATGTGGAATCATTCTATATGTCATGCTTTGCGGAAAACTTCCATTTGATGATGAAAATATTCCTAATCTTTTTAAAAAAATATCTAGTGGAATCTTTTCAATACCAAGCCATGTTAGCAGCGGCGCCAGGAATTTAATCCAACAGATGCTTATCGTAGATCCTTTAAAAAGGATAACAATTGCTAAAATTAGACAAGATCACTGGTTCAACCTCGATCTCCCTGAATATCTCAAACCCTCTCCAGATGGCACTGACCCTATGAGATTAGATATCATCAATAACGAAACAGTCGATATAGTTTCTGCAAAATTGGGCATGCAGAGATCTGAAGTTATTTCTCATTTGAAGACTAGTGGTTATAACTATGTTAAAGTCTCTTATCAACTTATCAATGACAACAGATATATGCTTGAAGTTTCTAAACATTTTGAAGATAATGCTAATAAATCTTTTGGCCAATCCATATCTCCTCCCGCTTGGAATGCCATGAGTGTAAGTTTAATTAACTTTTACAGATCACTATTATTAATATCTTTTTGTTTAATCTTTTGCATCAATATTTAACCTATTATTTTGACTGTATAGGTTAATGCTTTCAGTCCCGGATCTTTGAACCCATCATCCATGCTTAGTAACTCTAATAGAAACGATCATTTTTATGGAAACGATTTCAATCCTATCAAGAAAGGGATTAATGATATCCAAAAAGATGAGGAAATTTTTGAACCTTCTAGTGTATCAATTCTAGGATCGAGTATTCCTAAACCAAGAAGTATGGCCAATTCTGGACTCAAGCTTTCTGATTCCAGTAGATTCCCTATCATTCCTGGAAAAATCCCAGTTGCCAAACAGAGTAACATAACTAGAGCTGTTCTCGAAAACAATGCGATTCGGTCTACCTCGCAAAAGAATGGAGACTCTTCTCAATCTAATCTTAACACATCCTCTATCCCTACCAGAATACCTTCAAATTACTTTAGAGCCTCTTTGCCCCCAGTTTCCGGTACATTGTCAAACTCATCTCTTGCATCAAACAAATCAAGCGCCGAAAATACTACTGCTTTAGGAAAAACTTCAAGTAACGACTTTAATATGATCACATCTAACAATACAGATAATAAAGCATCAAATTCAAATGATTCAAGCCCAAAAGGTTTCCCAAAAACCCCTGGATTCACTCGATATGGAAACCCCACCATCCCCCTGGATACCAAAAAGTTTCAATATAGCAGCTCGGTCGATCAAAGCTCACAGCCCGGCTCAATATCATCTAGTTATAATCAAGGATACTTCAACACTAAACCTTTAGAAAGAAAGCAAACACGTGCCAGACCCCGTTGGCATTTCGGAATCAGATCCAGATCTCAACCATCTGAAGTAATGTCCGAAATCTACAAAACTCTGGTTACTCTTAAAATGGAATGGAAACAAATTAACCCATACAAAATCAGAATTAGATATTATTCCCCCGTAACATCAGAAGAAAAAGAATCTGGGGTTTTTACCACTGGTCTACCAATCTCTGAAAATTTAAGGGACAATGTTTCACCTAGACGGAGCTCAGTTTCCAACAGTCCATTTTCCAAAATTGGTGGTCTTAACAGGACAATTGTTACAAAAAAAATCATTGAAACTAAAGTCGATTTGCAACTGTACAAGTTGGACTCCAGAAATTATCTAGTTGACTTCAAGGTTGTAATTCCTTCACAAAAATCACAAACTAATGCAGATTCTAGCAATAAAAACCCTGTCTCTCTTCCCATAAATCCCGAGCCTGTTGATGTGGCATCGGTATCAAGGTCGTTGACGCACTCTTTAAGTAAAGGCGATAATGGATCTTTTAATTTCAATTCGTCACTATCGCCTCTTAACCAATCAAACTTTGGCTCTCTCCGCGTATCTGACCAAATGCATATTGACAATATCAATTTTAATAACACTGAATCACAGGGCTCTGTTTTTGAGGGTGGGATGGAATTGGAATTGGAAAATACCTCAAACAACAATCATGATTTTGGTTCTCGTCCATCAGCTCACCCAGTCCCTGATTCGGATAACATCTTCGGTCAATCTATCGATATCGGTAATAGCTTCCTAAAAAACAACGATCTCCATAACAACAAATCTCTTCCAGAGCCTGGATCCTTGCCTGAATTTGATCAGATCCCTCCCAACTCATTCGTTCAAAGTTTACCAAAAGTAGAAAATCCAGAATTTTCTCAAGGAAGTTTATTTAATGATGCCATCCCAATGTATAAAACTAACGAAAGCGCCAGACATATAAGACTACCCAACCCTATGGAAATTCCATCTTCTCCCCAAGGATTACCCTTTGAAGCCCACAGCCACTTCACCTCGCAAATGGCTCACACCGTATTTGAAGGTGGTAGTTTGATTAACAGAAATTTCACTAACAGATCATCAATGCTTGGCGTTAGCTCTGATCAACGACGTGGTAGTATCAGCGTTAATAAGACCTCTGCTAATACATCAGGTCAAGTCTTCAACATTTTCCCTTTCTTTGAAGTCTGCACAAAACTTATTACTGAGCTCACGTTACCCTCACAAAAACCTCAAAATTAATTGTTCCTCGAATCTAGAAAAAAAAGGAGCCATGAGGTTTCCTTTTTGGTTTAATACATATTTTACTTTTATATGAAAATATGTGCTCTTGATAAAATTTTCTTCTCTTTTTCCTCAAAATTTATTTGCGATCTATACATGAGCGGCTTCTGCTTTTATTTAATTACTAGCTTCAAATTTCCTTTCACAATAAACAATAATTTTTTTTATACTTTAACAAACTTTAACGGATTATTTTTTTTATTTATTAGCATCAAATTTATTTGGAATTTTTCATTTCGTTGAAAGTAATTTGATTCTTTAGGTTTGGGTATTCCTTCCCAATATGGTAATCTAACCTTTAAATTATACTCCTTCACAGAAGATCTATTAATACTGGAAAGCATTAATAGATCACCAGTCCCCTTGAACCAATGCCCAGTGGGTACGGAGCTGCTAGAGCATCGGAGCGGAGTTGGGTAGGATATTTTTTCGAAAATTTTCAACTTTTTTTTAATTTTTTTAATAGTGTTTTTGTTCATTTTTATTAAGTTTAAAAATAAATTCTGCGTAAAAAAAAAAAAAAAAAAAATCTCCCAAACTTATATTTTAATACGCAAGAGGATTTTAAAGTCCGAAAACCCTATTTTATTTTCCATTCAGTGTCAGATGCCAACCAGCTGATAGATAAATTCATTATGTATGAAGGGAAAACAATTGAGCTCTACCAGAGAGTTAGATGTGAGGAAACTGTAACTGTAATCAATATTCCCAGCTTCAGAGATATGAGTATTGTATCCCTGATCAAATTAATCGGCGATCAATTGGGAGAACTTGGGATAATTAAAGACATAAGTTCTTGGGCTATAAAAGGCACAAACCTGTTCCTCCCTTTCGGAATCAGGATATTTTTCCGTAAAAGCGATACCGATACTGAGCTACCCATATTTATGATACATGATGACGGTAAAATAAATTTATTTTACTAAGACTGCAAGTCTGCCTGTAGTTTCTGCAAACAAGATGGAAATTGGAAATCTGATTGCAGTGAGCTCAAGCATAAAAAGGCTCGTAAAAAAAACATTTGGTGAAAATTCATCATCTGGAATAAAAAAATCTCAAACAAATATACCTCAAGTTCCAGAAGCTGATACTCAGCACAAAATTTCTCCAAAAATAGTTCAAAAAAATAAATTATTGAGCACTAGAGCAAAAAATGATACACATTTCGAGCTCAAAAAATCACCTTTAAATATAAAGGATATCGAAATAAAACTAACACCCCCCCCCCAAAAAAAAGCAGGAGTAAAAGCGCAAATCTCTAATAAGAGCATAAAACATATATCGATCAGCCCCAAAAATATTAAACCCGTTGCAATGAATAATTTTGATGTAAAAACTGTAAACATTGAACAGTTGGGGGAAATATAATCCGAAAATATGAAAAATGATGATCTTGAAATTTATTTTAGGGGAGAAGGGCCATCTGAACTATCTGATTTTGAAGTATCTGGTTCGGAAAATGAATAAATTAAAATTAAAAAAGAACAAAACTCAGGTGATGATGATACATCTAGCGACTACGATCCCAAATTGGAAAAGTATGTAAAATCGGCAGGAATTGTCAGGAATTACGATATTACAGTTGATCAATTTATGGATGTCGAAAATATAGTTTTTGAAGAACTAAAATCTAAACGTCTATCCCATCTCAACGGGAAGCCCATGGAACTATAAAACCTTCATGACCGATTTTTTAATTAAATTGCGAATAAAAAACCTTGAAAAATCCAAAAAATAATAAAACCAAAAAACCAAAAATAGTATACAAAAATAATAAAATAATGATGTTAAATTTCTTAGAATTAGGTGCAGAAACCGTAAAATTTCACTTTTTAAATAAACTGACCTCAAATATGAGAATTTTATTATCAAGAAAATAAAATAAAAAGTAAAAAAACTTTAGAAATGAATCTCATTCTACTAATGACAGCCAATTATTTCTCAGAATCCCAGAAATAATCAATGTCTAAAATATATTAAGAACAAAATAAGAATCGAAATTAATATAAAAAATATAAAAAAACCCAATTATTAACAAACTAATGCTTAATTTTAGTACCAGTAAATTAAAAGTGACGAAATTTGACATCTATGAATCAAATCTGTAAAACTGGAACTAGAAATTAAGCTATAAAAAAAGACTAACATGATATTATAAAAATTCGAAAAAAAAAAATCAATGAAAAAACGTATCTCTATAAAATAGCTGGATAAAATACTATAAAATCTAAATCAAAGATATCTAAGGGAGGAAATGGGCTCTTGGTAAGATTCAGAAATAATCCTGGGTTATCCATTTATGAGTTATTAAATAATCCTAACAGTATGAAAGTAATTATTCAGAGGAAAACAAAAATACCAGAGCATTTTTAAAATTATGATAGTTAATGTATGGATACATTCATGGGGGATCGGGAAAAAAAAAGAAAAACAGAAGAATTTAATATATTCCTATAAAAAAAATTGAACACCGAATACCTTATATTTCTTCCAGTTGACTTCAACATGGACACCTATAAGAGCTAACAGCCCCTTGCTAAATTCGTGATAAATTTTGATCATGCACTAGTATCTAATTCATTAGGCCAAGATGGAATAAAAATACTATGTACCGAATGATTGATCATATATTTTATTATTATATTTAATCAAGAAGAAACCGTTACATCACCAGAAAATACGTATACATGTCTGAACATTTTAATATTAATTAATAATGGGGTATAGCTATTATCTCCGCACCCATTCTAAAAAGAAAAATTTACTTAAAAAAAATCGAATCTACCGAGGACAAATTAATTTCAAGATATTTATTTGATATATTGGACACCGATTGAATCGACATTAATTGGTGTTATAAAGGGATAATTGATTTAGTATGAGATAATTTCTACCGATTAGGTTAAGTATCGATTCGACTGGTTTTTTTTCTTGGAATTTTTATTTAAACATTATAAAAATAGTATAAAACATTGAAAAAAGTTTGAAAAATGAAAAAATTTCAAAAAATATCTCATCTTACACCCCCTCCCGTCGCTCTATCGGCTCCGTACCCACTGAGTATTGGTTCAAGGAAAAACAGAATTGATTCGACTGGTCTCTAAGATTAAAAATAAAAAGAAAATTCTAACAGAAAAATATAAAAAATCAATAAATTTTTTTTTAAACTTCTTACTAAGGATAAAATCGATTTTTATATATATTTAAAGACAAAAAATTGTTCTGAAAAGTCAAAAAGACTTGATTACTAAAAGTTTTATGAAAAAAACCCTTGGGGATAAATGATTCAATAACCAATAATCAACCAAAAAAATGTGTGAATTTATCAAGTGCTCTAGTGGAAAATAATAAAATAGCGTTTTATTGGCCTTTTACTCTATATATATCAAAATACAGTAACCGATAGCACATCTAATATAAAAATCTGTAAAAATCACTTTGAAAATCCTTAAATTGATACAATTAGTAACAGAAGAACTCCTGATTGAGGGAACCGATAGTTGTTTATGATATTGAACTAGTACCACTATGTGATTATCCAAAAATTGTTAATAAACAAAAAATGAACTAAATAAATAACTAAAAATTAAGCTTCTTAAGCCGAGTGAATCCCCAATAAAGCATTGAAACAGGTCAAATCAGGAATTTTACCTAACTAAAAAATTTACAAGTTAATTTTTAAAATTTTAAGGACAATCTAGAACATTTGATATGTTCCTAAAATAATTTTTATCAGCATTGTGGTCCCTGTTACCAAAAAAATAAATTATAATGACCCAAAAAAACACCGATTGATTTCACGTATAGCAAATTTTATAGAAATTCTGGAGAAAATTCTATCAATTAAATATTTATTATTAGCGGAAAATATTTAAAAATAGCAAAAGAACAACAAGGCTTTAGATCTCGACAAAAGTTGGTCACATAGACGAACTTTTTGCTTAAAATTGTGAAACTAAGGGAATTTATGGGCTTAGAAAGTTGGATAAGATTTATAGATTTCTCAAAAGATTATGAAAATTTACCACACATATTATTGGTATATAAACTGAGGAACATTAGAATCGTCGGAAATTTTTTAAAAAATAAGAAATAACTATATTATTCACCTAAACTTACAGTAATAATAGGAGATATAATGGAATTGCATTATATTATAAAAGTGGTGTGTGATAGAAATCCCCGTAACACCAGCTTCGTTTAATTTTTTTTATTAATGATATTTTTGAGGGGATAAATTGGGTTTATTTGCCATCACTCGGTAAAAAAATTCCAAGACTACATTTCGCCAAATATGCGATAGTAATTAAAAACACGCCGAGTATTTATAAAATTAATTAGGTTTGATTTCTAATTGGTCTAATACCTGGGAGATGAAAATAATGGAATCTAAGTGTTTCATTCTCCGTATGGGCAATAAAATAAAGCACTAATTCATGGCACAGGGCCCAAATTTAGAAACTCTTGAAAAAAATGAATATCTTGGATATTTTTTTATGATTATTGGTCAAAATAAACTAACATCAAAATAAAAAAACTAAGATTGAAAAATATTTTTTTGGTAAATACTTATTTTTGTCTACGACTGATTTTCCCACTTTAATTAAAAAAAAGCACATAAATCCAGTATATAAATAAATTTAAACATATTGTGGTGAAAATTTTGGTGTGTGCGAATTACGAAACAATTCAATATAAAGTAAAATATATATTGCAATCAGACTCGCTACACGGGTTGGCAAATATACTGAAATAGAATTTTTTAGGATTTAATCGGGTATTAAATATGTATTTGTGAAAACCAATGTAGTCCATGAGCATGCATTTAATAAATGGAAATTTTCTAGAATTTGGATGGCCGAATTGATCAATATCCCCCATCGATCCTGAATGAATACATGAAAAATGAAAAATCAAAATGACAAAAAAAATATTGTAAAGCCTTCGTAGTTTTTTGAACTGAAAAATCATTGACCGGTCAAAAAAATTTGAATAACCGATAAATTATTGAAAATTTGGTTTTAGATCGGGAAATAAAAAATTTTTGGAAGCGGGATAAAATTTTGAAAATTTTTCATGAATAAGCGAATAGAAATTCAGGAAATCGGAAAAATAAGAATATGTCGGTATCTTTTTATCTGCTCCGAGCTGATATCCCAGCCAAATAATTGAAATAGTAACAGTGAAATTTTCTAATGGCGTTCGTGTTGCCCATCTATTAACGTTGTAAAGTATTAATATATTACCAGAACCCTGAAAAAATTCCAAATGGGTAAGGAACTTCTAGAGCGGTGGAGCGGAGTTGGGTAGGAATTTTTTTTTAAAAAATCTTTAGTAAATATTTATTTTTATTTGGGGTTGAAATTTATTTTGAGTAATATGTGTTTATAATGAATTTTTCTATAATAAATGATATCAGATAGCTTCTATATTGAGTACCAATTCATTACATGAAGCTTTTGCTTTAGTATCTAAAAAAACCATATGGAATATAATATATTAAACCAATCATTTTACCTGAAATTTATGATTTATAAATAATTAAATTCTAAAAAAACCCAATTATTTGAAAAAAAAATTCAAATATTTTCGTTTTACGATTTGATATAGTAATTAATTCAAATAATTATTATCTGGTGAAAACATGGAATAATATTTTTACATTGATTTATAAATATAGTGTTATAATTTCTTTTATTTTTTAATATTTGGGAAAATCAGGACTTATGTTGAATAGAAATTTAAAGCTTCTTTGGGGTATAATATATTCCTGGATAATAATATTCTTAGATTTGATTTTTTAAGAAAATTAAAAAAATTCGTGTTTAAAGCATCTAATAAAAACATGATATTCATTTTGATTAATAGAATTTAAGAATTAAATTAATTTCTTACTGAAAAATAAATCGAACAAACGATTATTAAAAACATATAGTCAGAAAAATGGTTTTCACATTATCTACTCGTAGTTATTTTTGGAACAAAGGGATGTAATTCAGCAGTAATACACGTTATATTCAAACTTGGACACAATAAAACAACTTTCAATCTTATTTTATTATATTTAACCTCTTACGCTCAGATTTTAGAATAAGAAATGATAAATTAACTAATTTCATTCCAATCATGGAAATTCACTCGTTTTCTTTCCAGCTTGATGAAAATTTGGACCATTTTACGCTTATAGTTCTGTAGCGGTTACATGGGTCGAAGAGTGTCCGTCAAAGACACATTAAGTCGAAGAAAATATAAAAAATAAGTAAAATTCTCATTTCTAAAAAAAATTTAGCTCTCTACTATATTCAATGCTCATTAAAGTGTTATAAAATAAAAAATTCAACACAAACTTACTAAAATATATTCACCACCTAAGGTCTCAATAAGAAAATTCTAAAAATATACTGATGTATATTAATCGGATTATTTCGGGCTTTTCAGAAAACCATACACTTATATGAAATATTTATTTATATTTTAATTATAAACTGGATTGGATTAAAATTTTAAGTAAAATATTAATTTCAGGCATATATTTTAGCTGATTTACAAGTTTTTAGTGGATTTTAAAGATACAATTTTCATGGGATTGAGAAAGGTTGTTTATCCTCACCTAAATTATTTTTGATGGTATGAGGGGGGTATAGGTACACTAATAAGAAGAAAAAGTTCCAGTGCAAATATTTGCATAAAATTAGTCTAAAATATATATTAAATAGAAATATTTTCAAAATCCAATAACTCAGTATTCAGTTGAGATGAAATCTGTCAGATGAAAGAAAAATATAATTAATGTAAAATTATTGGAAATGACTCCAAAATAAATCATATTTTTATAGAATAGAATAAAAATTCAGGAAATCTTAAAAAAATATAAAAAAATATTTATGTATTTAATGACGGTTGAATTT
The DNA here is from genome assembly GCA_001953115.1 of Smittium mucronatum. Classification (NCBI taxonomy): domain Eukaryota; kingdom Fungi; phylum Kickxellomycota; class Harpellomycetes; order Harpellales; family Legeriomycetaceae; genus Smittium; species Smittium mucronatum. Next base: position 28,985 of record LSSL01000020.1, on the reverse strand, counting down.
CATCTAATAATAGCTATAAAATAGAAAAAATTTCATAAATAATTATATATATTAAGATTTTTAATGTGTAAAAGTGCTTCTATTGATATATAAACAGATTTTATAAACCCACCTTTTATCCAAGCCTGTTTCTATGGTGGTAATAAATTTGGAAGAATTAGGATGTTAAGTTTTTTGACTTATAGCTAAATCAATAAAAAAAATTGGATTGGTGCAGAGTAGGTAAACCTGATTCTATTGAAATTTTTTGAAGTGAATTAAGCATATATTCGGTATTTTAATGAAATGAACGCTGCCGGTGATCACGATTTTCAATGATGAAAAGCCCCAAAACCCGAGTTTACAGTAAAATAAATATCTTCATCCCTTTAATAGTGGGTAATTTTGAGTTAATATCATACAAATAGCTACTTTTCTTAATCGTAGAAAGTTTTTAAAATTGAAAAATCTACTGAAAGAAAAATTAAAAAATATTTGGTATCTGAGAATCGATTATATTTGGAAAAAAATTGCGGAAGTTGGACCAAATTCAGTCTCTGAATCCAAACCAGAAATAAGGATAAATCAGATTCAAAATTTCTGAAAAATAAAACTTTTTTCTATTAAAAACCTGATCTAATACAAAATATTATGTGGGAAATTTAATTATATTTGCCTTTTTTAAAAAAAGGTGTACTTTAAAAAATAAATAATCCATAAAGTGTGAAAAAAAGTCGAATACTATTCTTTTTAATTGGACTATGCGATGTTTCAATCAAATTTTCTATATAAATATTAATAATCATTCTCTTGATAAAGCTTATTTGAAGCATATCAGAAAACCCCTTGATTAATTTAGTAACTTCAATATAAAAAAGGCTTTTCAAAAAAAAAAAATCTTACAATTGGTTGGGCTGAGAACAGATTTTTTTTAGGACGAATCATTGCTAACAATCCATTTATATTTTAAAGTATTGTTTTCCAAAAATATCATTGAACCAATTTCCAACAGGTAATGATTTTCCAAAGTAGCAAAAACATTTTAGGTTATTTTGAAAGTTTAAAATCTTTTAAACTTCTTTTATAGTGATTAAATTCACTTTTATATAATTATTAAAGAATTCTGTGCATTAAAAAAATTGATTGAAAAAAAAGCGTGCAAAAAATCTTTTCAAGTTATATAAACATTGAGAATTGATTAAAAAGCATTCAATGTGCATCCAGGAAATCAGAAAACTTATTATTTTTTATTTTTTAAATCCTTAAATCCAGAAAAAATTCACTTTTTATTAAGATGATTTAATAAAAACATGCCTTAGAAAAATTAATATCTATTTTTGATGTATAGAATATAGAAAAACGACCATAAATACTAAAATAAATTATTTTTCTGGATTTAGAATTTTTTAATCTCACAAAAAAGTAAATTTAAAACTTTATAAAATTTTTTGGATGTGAAGAAATTATGGGAAAAAAACAGCTTAGTCCTGATCACTATAACAAATATTTGAGCAGTAAAAAGTGGAAATATTCGTTAGTTTCCTGTTTCTACTTGTTAATACCAAAAATCATCGATTAAATTTAATGATCCAATCATTATTGGTTGCGCAAATTACCCCCTTATTAAAGTTTCATATAATCTATTACTAATTTATTTTTTATCCTTTATAAACAGCTCGCATTCCCACTTTTCGGAATGCAAACTTTTCAATCAGTTTCTTATTTTCTCATTCCTCCTTATTTTAAAATATATCTTATTCATAACAAAACTATCAATCCTAGCCATTTACAAGACCCATTAGGTTCCTTACATTTAATGGCTAATAATATGTATTTAATTGCTTAAAAGGTAGAATAGAGCTTGTAGTTGCTTTATTTTATCTAAAAAATTTTCAAAATTTAAATCTTTTTATTAATATTTTTAGTGATTTTAATAAAAGTTGTGATATAAATTAACGTAAATCAAATCCAATTCTTAAAAAAAGGAATAATAATTAATAGCATTTGTTATTTATATCATTTAATATAAAAAAAAATAGCAAACTATACAGAAAAAATACATTCTAAAAAATCTGGCTTTGCGTAACGTCTTATTGATTTAAAAAGTGATTTAGAATTGAAGAAAAAAAAATTTTAGTTTCAATTTAAATTTAAATTTAAATTTTAAAACTATAAAAAAAAATTTATGGGCCTAAAAATATAAAAATTATGTCTTACAAAATTGAAATTAATAAATCATTAGATTTATTAGGAATTTTTTAAAGAATTTTTATAAATTTACAATAAATTAAAACAAAATTTACTTATTTATAGAAATCTTAAAATGAATATCTTTGAGTTAATTCTATGCGATTAATTAATTAATATATAATTAAATAGTGATATAATTTTAGAGGAAATTATTATTTAAAAATTTATACTTTGAAAACTAAAATATTGGAATTGTGATTTACTTGTGTAAAAAATGTCTATTTATTTTCTAAAATATTCTTTATTTTAATATTAATATTAATTTGGATTAGATATATTCTCTGTTTATATAGTTTCTATTTTTGAAAATCAGATAATATCTCAGTATGTGCTTGAAAAATTAAAAATTAATGTGAATATATATATGATGTTCTGACAAAATTTGAGATTTGAAAAAAAAAAGTTTGATTTCGTTTTTTTATATTTATAAAAAAAAAAATTCGTTAAAAAAAAATTTTATTCAAAATTAATAATCTCTTTCTAAATTTTAATATTTTCTACGATAAAATTTTTTTAAAAAATATTGATTATTAAAATATTATTTAAAAATACGAATAATAGTTTTATATGTTTTAATTTTGTTCTCTTGTTCAAATTTTTCTTTTTGCATATATTCATAATATATTGTTTTAATCTTAAATTGACTCATATTTTTGAAATTTAGGATAAAAAAAAAAAATTGAGGTCAAAATAATATGCCAATCTAATGATTTATTCGCCCATTTGGAGAGGAAAAATGAAATTATTAAATTACTCTAATAAAAAACTACCTTCTTGGATAGGCGAAAGTTCAAATAACTAGCTTCGGTTTTTTTTAGAGTTTTAAGGATTTTCAAGAAAATTCGTACTGGTTTTGGAGATGATTATAAAAAATAAACTGGTTTATATTTTTTATTATATATAGAAATTTATTTTTTAAGAAAAGCATGAGTGATTTCAGAGTGTTTTCTGGAAAAATATCATATTCGAGATAGCTATCATTTTCATGGAGATATTGAGAGTGATATATAAGAATAAATGGTTATTAAAAAAAAATAGTATAAATAATTTGGTAAATGGAAAATATTTTTGTTTTTTACTATTTTTTTTTTATGATTTTTAATTACTCAAAATAAAAAAATGTTGAAAATTTCAAAAAAAACTAGACATTTTTATAACAGGATTGTGTTATTATATAAATTATTAATATAAAGAAAATTTTGGCTATAAGGTCAATATTATATTTTAAAAATTATAATAGTTTGTTTCCAAATAAATTTTTGTGAAAATGGATACAATTTAAGCTCTTATAACCTGTAGAAATAAACCATTTGAAATTATGATCTTAATTTTTTATTTTTAGGAAAATGATTCTATTGAAAAATAATTAAATTTTTTATGTTTATGTTTATATATATATATTATCAAAAATTAAAATTTAAAAAGATCTGTCAATAATGCGTATTAATTTTGATAATACTTATACCCCTAATTATCCAACATTTTATTTGATATGGGGTTTATAAATTTTTTACAAATTAAAAAAAAAATCAAACTCAAATTATATGATTTAAAAACCTACTGATAAGATGTAATTAATTATATATATTACACTTTTTTACATTTTCGGAATTTTTCATTTGGCTTATTATATTATTTTTTGTACAATTAATAGAGGCTTAATAACTATATCTAACGAATTTTAAAGAGAATATTAAAAAAAAGAGCTAAAAATATCTTTAAACTGCAATTAATTGCAAAAATATAATTACTATTAGCGCATTTTAGGATATTTGATTATTATAGATAAATTTAAATAATTAAAAGATATTAAGAGTAAGATTTTCATTAAATAAACATATAAATTTTTTACCACTTTTTTCCTATAAATTATATAAATGTGTAATATATAATTTTGAAAAAACATGTATTTCTTTTTTTTGAAATTCAGAATGATTAATGTTAACTAAAAGACTAAAAATAAACATTTAAAATAAATTATATGTCATATTTTATATTTTATTTGAGATAAATTAAAAAAGATCAAGAAAACTTATTTTCATAGGGGATAATTTTAACCCAAAAAAGTCGAATAAAATATTCATTATTTAATAAGGAAATATTCAGAGGTGTAAATTATTGTCTGAGTACCTATTAAAAGTTTTGATAATTATTTATTTTGAAAAAATGTTGATTTTGAAAGGATATTTTAATAAATAGACATCATAAAATTAGTATTAAAATTTACCTTATCTTTTTTTATAAAAAAAACATGCGTCATAATAAAGCGTGATTTTTATTTATTTTAATTTATGGATGTTTTTTAGGTATTTTTTTGAATATCAAGCCAAATCATTTTTAAAATAATCAAATTCATAGTTAAGCATTTTTTATATTTTAAAATAGGAAATGAGATAATAATTATTTTAAACAATTAATTTTTAAAGAGCTTACATAATTTACTCTGATCCTAGTAAAAGTATATTATAATATAATATAATTACCAAATATCTTTACTGTAATCCTCCATAATCTCGTGCCTACTTTATATAGAAATTATTTCAAAAAAAATTTCCGAAAATTTATGCGAATCAATATGGATGCACCTACCTATTATTTTACAAAAAGAAAAATTTGGTGATTAAAAATAAAAAAATCACTATCGCAACAATTTATCTTTATATATATATATATATATATATATTAATATTTATTGATTTAAAAAGTGATATAATTTTAAAATATAAAACGAACTTATACTACAATAAATAAATAAATAAATATAATCATTACTTTTTCCTATTCTTTATTGTGTTTATTTGATGTAAAAATTTAAAAAAATCCAATTGTATGATACGAAGACAAATTCGATGATTATAAAGATCTGTGAAATTAAAATACTAAAAATAAAATAAGAGAAAGATGAATATTAAATTCTGTTTTTATTCATTATTCTTTTCTTTTTCAAAATTGGATTATAAATTAATTTGTAAAAATTAAAAAAAAACAAGAAAAATAGAATTGAAATTCAGTAATCTGTATAATATCGATATCTTAAAATTATATATTTTTTTTTCTTGATTATGCAATCGGTAAATCTAAGTCAGCTAGGTCCACATCTTTCATTCGATTTTATAAAATAATAAAATATACTGCTATATGCTTAAAAATTTGCTAAAGTTAAACTATCTCGGTTATTGAGTTATATAAAAAATAAATAAGTAAGTATATTTTTAATACTAAACACTTTTTAAGAAAATTTCTGAAAAAGTGAAGAAAATCAAAAATAAATGAGATTTGTTTGGGAACTTTTTGGAAAAATAGAATTTAGGTTAAAATAAATTTAGATCAATTAAACATAGTTTCGTCTTTGGAGAATCAGTTAAAAGAAAAAAATAGGTAGCAGAATTTTTTAGAAAAATTCAATAGAATTTAATTTTAATTTAAAAATTTTTAATCTAAATAGCTTTAAGCTAAAAAAATGGTGATTTTAATTAAATGGATTGTATTTTTTTAAGAGGGAAAAAGAGGCGTAAATTCACAAGTCACATTACACACTTGTAATACATAAAGCACAAAATGAAAATTTGTATAGTTTTACAAGTTTTTTTTTAACAATTAATAAGGAATTTATTTCTTAAAATGGTAAAAAAGATCATTAAAATTTTTAATGGACAATAAAAATGGATATTTAATGATCTTTTATCACATAAAAGAGTTTTTTTAGAAAATTTTCTTCATTAAAATTCAAATTTCAGTTGAGAGAAAATTGAATATCTAATGACTAAAAATCACCATAGGCTAAAAAAAATTCTTTGAATATTATTATTTATCTAGTTGATTATTTTTCGGATTCTCTGTCACAATAAAAAATATTTGCACAAATTAGTTTTATATTTATTTATTATAATATTTCTTTCTTTGATAAAAGGTGGAGGTTTTCGATAATTTAATATTAATAAAACCAATAAAAATCATTTTTTGGTAAATTAAATTTTTGTTTTAAGCCCTGATAAATTTTTAAATATAATGGTCTAAAATTAAAAATGAGTATAAATTTTTTTTAATAAAAACTAATCATGACCCGGATCTTAACTACTTTTTTTTTTTTTTTTTTTTTTT
>LSSL01000020.1:0-22172 GCA_001953115.1 Smittium mucronatum | reverse complement strand
GAAATTTATTTTAAAGTTAATAAAAAGTTATAATAACTAATTTAAAAAATTTAAAAAAAGTGAAAATTTTTCAAAAAATTTATCACCCAACTCCTCTCTGCTGCTCTAGCAGCTCCATACCTCGAGGGCATTGGTTCAAGGAAATAGTAATAAAGAGGGTCATTCCGGTCAAAAAGTCTAGTAAGATATCCGGAATTTAAAAATAAGTAATTTCTCAAGAAGAAAAAAAATCCCGCCAAAAAATGACCTATCTTTAAAACCAGAAACCAAACCAAACTCTTATAACCAGAAATCACCTGGATCTTAACTACTTGTGAAAATTTTCATCTGGAAAAAAATAAATTCATGTGTTTTAGAAATTTTAGACGTTTTAACTTACATGAATTCTTAAAATTTTATATAAATTTACTATTTTCTCTTTAAAATAGGTTACATTGCCGATTTTGATTTTTTTCATAGTGTGCTTATAATTTACCAAACTTTTATGTTTAATCTCAGATTTCATCATACCCTATGAATTTACTATTGGCTTCAAAATAAATCAATATGATCTGAGAAATATTAACCCAAAACCACAGTATAAATGAATTTTACCTCTGTTTCTGTAATGAAATCTCGTTATATCAGATATCATTACAATGTTATTCTGGATATTATTATTAATAGGAACAGATGAATCAACTTATCAAACCAAGAATCATATTCCACAGATGTCTTTATTTTTAAATTAATTTTGAAATATACAATTCTAATTTATGATAATTCAAAAAAAAGAAAAAAAAATTTTTTAATAAGTTTTATCGCTGATATTTGCAATCTTATTGCAATACTTATTGCCCTTCTGTTAATCGGGTTTACACATCTTTCTCCGATGAAAAAAAAATTTTTTTTCCTAAACTAGAACAATTAATAATTTTATTTATACATTCCTTAAATTTCTCTTTATTTATTCTTGAGTTGGCGTGTGCCGTCTCAATTATATTTTCCTTAAAAATAAATTATCTTTAATTTCAATAACTTACATGTTACATGTTTGTATAAATTCAAAATAAAGTGTAAAAAAGAAGTCAAAATAATCATTTGAGTGTATATAGTCGATTATTTTTTGAATTACTGATCATTTATCCCAAACACACAACTTGAATTTTAATTAAATCGGATTTACACCCACTTCTAATATCATGGCGTAATTTCAGGATCAAATCGAATAATATTCAGATATTTGACTTTAGAAAATTTTTTTTATTGTATCACATCTTTTCCAAAAGATACAGTATATCTTATAAATTTTACTTTCGATAAAGAAAAAACATCTTTTTATAGTAATTCTAGAAACAATTTTTGATGGATTCCCACAAAAATTTCTATTTTAAGAAATTTTATCTGTCTTTAACTCGATATTTATGTAGTTGATATAACAAGGTAAAAATTAAAAATTAAATAAATCCTGATTTTCAAAAATGAATAAATTTATAGCATATGATAATTTTGGATCATTAAATATTCAATTTTATCTTGCCTAAAATTTTAATTTCAATGGCGCAATTTTGCTATAAAAAACTCTGTGGTCTGATAAAAGATCACTGAAATTCTATTTTCATTTTTCAATGGAAACTATTTATAAGATTTTTTTCTGTGTTCCGAAAGAAATTCCTTATTAATCATTTAAAAAAATTTGCATAGCTATACAAAATTCCATTATATCCTCTGAAATATTAAAAGCATGTTAGAGTGTCATATGATTTCTATATTTTTTTCTTGAACACAAGCAAATGATATATTTATAAAATCTCATAACTTTCAAGTATAAAACTATTTATATTCACTTTTTTACAATTTAAATTTAATTTTATTAAATTTGGTTATGTTTTTTATAATTTTTTTTACTTTTAATTCTAATTGGTTCTATTAAAGAAAAATATATATTGCTAATTCTATATATATTTTCACTAAAATTATATTTGGCCACAATCTCTAAAACTGAGTTCACTTATTTTCGATTTTATTTCACTTTTTCCAAAATTTTCTTAGAAAATAAAATTAGACATTACAAATATTTCAAAAAGTTGAAAGATAAATATATTTAAAAATTAATGTTTTTATGGAGGTAATTAAAATAATAATAAAAAAAATTAAAAAAAAACTAAAAAAAACTAAGTTGAAAAATAAATCAAATATTTATATTCTTTATATGAATAGAATCACGCCAAAACCATCGAATTAATTCAATATTTTTGGAAAAGCTTTTAATGTGATTTAATATAATATTTCAAAAAAAAAAAAAGTTCAATTTTTCTAACTAAATCGTTTTTATAAAAGTTTTTTTGGGAAGGGGGGGTTATCAAAGTTATGATTATAAAAATCGGATGGCTGAAAAAATTAAAGATAAACCTAAGATAATTTTAACATTAGTAAATATTATAGCAATGATCTCCATCCTTAATGGATAGTGTTATATGAAATTAAACAAAAAAATTTACAAGATATATTTTGATTTAAAGGTTGTTTTGACTCATCCTTTTTTTGGAAAATTTTCTGCAAATTTTTTTCTAACACTTTTTTTCCAAATACTTAGAAAAAAATATTTCCTAGATACTCCTATAAAATATCCTGAAGAAATATCGACATCACACAATTAATTTTAAAATATCAGATCTTTTTTTAATTAATAAAATATCTACAATATTATAAGAAAAGAAATTTTGGTTTTTATATATTCAGATCAAAAAAAACAATAAAATAATTAAAATCCTAAAAAAAATAATTAACTTGCTGCAAATTGTAAAATAAAAAATAGAAATTTAATTAAAATATAAAAATTGAACCAATTAAATTTTTCCTGAGAAATTTACCTATGTTTTATTTGCCTAAAATTACAAAGAAAATCTTCCGAAATCTAAAAAATTTATTTGATGCTAATAAAAAATATATTCGTAATATTATTTCGATATAACTAAATATTTGATGAAAATAAAATAGAAATAGATCGAAAATAAGTAAGTGAAAATTATTACATCGAAAAAAATGTTAAATAAACTAAATAAAAAATTATTATTTCTTAAATTAACGTAATTTTGATAAAATTAAAACAAAATTTTTTTCAAATCTGATCAAATAAAATACAATAAAATTTTTTTAAAAAAAAACATAGATTTTTTGAGTTTCTTCTGCCATAATTATTAATCGGGAATTTTTTTTAAATGGCTTTTACTAGAAAAATTACCTTTAAGAAAATCGCTCTGATTCAAATTATTGAAAGATAAAAATAATTATTCTTGTTAAAATATAATAATTTCAAATATAGAAATAAAAAATATTAAATTATTTTCATTTGTTTCACTATGATAAATGAAACAATTTCAGATTAAAATTAGGATTAAGTATATTCTTAAAAAAAATTATGATGAAAATTGACAAGAATTTTTTTTTTTTAATATAAGTCAGATTACTTTTTTTGGTTTGATAAATAAGAAAGATGTGGTATTTTTTGTAGAAAAAAAATATCGATAAACAAATAAATACTATCTTTTTTAAAAATTTTCAGTTTCTTTTTCCTAAAATTATAATTTTTATTTCAACAATAATACAATTTATGAGTGTAATTTTTTTTAAATCACACCAATATTTAAAATTACACATAATAAGTCAGGTTTTATACTTTAAAATTATAGTACATTTTTTACCCTTGTTTTATTAATTTTTATAATTAATTTTTAATCAATTAAATGATAAAAAACGTATTTCTTTATATTATATTGGTATATAATCTTGTAAAATTATTTTCAACATTTTAATTTATTCCCACTTTTTTCGTTTAAACATATTTTATTACTTCAAGGATAAAAAATAAAAAAATATTACATTACCTTTATAAATTTTTTAAATATCTAAAATTATCGGTTTTACTAACTAATTTATATTTAATAGTGTATTTATTTTGTAGTTTTGATATGGATTTTTTTTAGATATAATTTTATTCTTGTGCTTTTTTAATCTAGAAAATAATAATCAGGACATTATTTTATTTTTTAATTGAGGAAAAAAATATTCATAGAAAAAAATTAAAGATTGCAGATTAAAATTAATTTTTAGAGAAACAGAAATGTATAAATATAGCTATATTCTTTTAAAATAGAATATTTTTTCATTTTTTAGAGTGTTTTATTTTTCGGGTTGACTTATTTTATTATTATTTTTTAAATCTAATAGTTCATTTAAGTTTAAAAATTCATAGAAAAAATCCACTGTAAAAAATATGTTTAAATATTATTTTTTTTGTAAAAAAAAAACTTGAATAAAATTTAAAAAAAAACTATAATAAAAAGCGACCTTTTCTAAATTAATGTAGCTTGTGAATTTTCCATGTAAAAACACAATAAAATAATAGCCATTTTTTAAAAAAAAATTTAAACCAACACCCAAAATTTTTAGAGAAGTTTTAAAGAAGTAAATCTTAAACTTTATTAATAAAAAAATTTTGAAGTGAATATTTGATTTTAAAAAGATATTATATCATTTTTGAAAATTAAACTATTGGTTAATATTTGCAATCTATAAATATAATAATGCTTTTTTCTAATTAACATTTAGTAGAAATTATGAATTATTATAATCTATTATTTAATCAATTGCTGAAGTAATTTAAATTTGGCTTAATTAAACGAATATCTAACTAAGCTTTTTTATATTAATATTACTTTTTTAAACTCAAATAATTTTGATTTTTAGAAAATAATATCCTCATTACATATGAAGAATTTTTTTCAGATATAATCGAATACTCTTATTTTAAATAATTTAATAAATTTTTGTCACTTTTAATTATAATTGAAAAAATAAATAGTATAAATTCAACTTATGCTATTCATATCGAAATTATATTTTATTAAGGTTTAAGTTTAATTTTTAAAATTTATGCTTTATTCCTCAATCAAAAACATTTGGATTATTATAAAGATAGTGATAATAATGGATAATGGATAATGGATTTAAAATTTAAGTTTTATAAAAACCGAGATTTTTTTTCATATGAAAACTATTGAATTTTAAAAAAAAAATTATATTGCAAAGGAATAAAAACTATTTATTCATTTAATAAATATACTATTGGTAATTATTAAGGGTTAAAATACAGTAATAAAATTTTCATTTATATGATACTCTTAAATAATAAAACAATTAGATATCTTAATTCATAAAAATACATTTGGAAATGCTCGAATAGATATTAATTTGTATTATAAAAAAAGATTAGGTATTTTATAATGTGAGGTAACTTAATTGTGCTTAAACATTAAAAAAATAATTCCTAATTGTCTTTAAATATAATTAAATATCTCTTAAATTTTAAAAAAATAATAACATAGAAGAAATTTTATAGTATCTATTAATAGATTTTTTTAGTGAAACTGGAATTAAATGATCTAGAAAATTAAACTAAATATATTTTTACTTCTAATAAAGAAATTTTCTAACTGTAAATCTTAGAAATTTTTAATTAAATTATATAATATTATTTTATACCCACTATCTAAGAACTCAATGATATATTTCAAAATTTTAAAGAAGAGTTTAAATATTAAAAAATTCAATCTATTAGCACTGGTTTTAGTCATTGAATTTTTTTTTTTTTGTGATTGATATATATTTTTCGTCTTTTTTTTATACTATTTATATTTATATCATTATTTAAAATAATAAAATCCATTTTTTATACAAACATATTTTTGTTCTTCCTCTTATTTTAAAAATAGTCAATTTTCTTATTTTTGGATACTCGTGAAATTTAATTTTTTTAAATTCTATGAATTAATAATATATGTTATTATTTAATTTTATAATATCTTTTGATAAATTTTTTATCATCATTTTTTGAATCATTTGTCTTAAAATTATTGATTTTATTACTATAATTATTTTTTTTTTAGTAATGATTTGATTATAGATACATTTTTTTGGCTATAAAAAAATCAGTGAATTTAATAAGCCATTTTATATATTTATAGTAAAATAATTTATGATTTTAATAATTTGAAAATTTATATTATCTTTATTAAAAATTAATTGACTACTTTATTTGGAAAATTTAATTATATTATCAAATAGAAAATTAATTTGAACTTGAATATTTTTTTGTTTGTTTAAAGATATATTATTATTTATGTGCATATATAATTTTTTATTAAATTGAAATGAAGATTTTATTAAACGACAAAATTTTTTTATATAATTTTTCTGCGTATTTATACAAAAAAATGACTATTTTTATTTTCATCTTGAATATATATATATACCCCAATTTTCAATTTTAATCAGAATAAATTTTTGTAATTTAATGATAATTATCAATTTTTTAGCTTTTTTTTATATTGGATTATTTTTTTCATAAAAGGTATTTATAAAATAATAATCTTCTGAAATTTCGATTCATTCTTCATTTTCACAATATCACTGTTTTTTGATCATAAAAAAAATTATCAGAAAAATTTAAAAGCTTTTTTGTAGAAAAAAAATTACTATACTTTGCCCAAAAAATATTTTTTTCATTTTAAATCTAATTTAGCTAAAGCAAATAATCATTAGTTTAAATTATATCATTTTCTTGATATTTTGAATTAGATTTAATTATAGTGACTAATAAAATAGTTAATTTTCAATATAAACAGGAATAATTATATTTCGTTATTACTTTCACACTTTTTTTTTTAATTACTCATAATTTGATTTTTTATTAATTCAAGCTTTATTAAAGAAATATATTATCAAAAAAAATCAGTAATTATAATTTAGATAAAAATGGCGTTCTGAATGCAAAAAAGAAAAAAAATTATATATGGATATTTTTATAGCGATGATATTGTTTTTGCACTCATATTAATTAAAGTTTAATAGATAATTTCGGCTTATTTTATTAATTGGAAAACAGGAAATAAATAGTGTTAAATAGATGCTTTTGAACAAAAAATCTTGATTAATTAAATTAATGTTCATTATAAACCAAGATTTTATTTCTATGTTTAAATAGTGGCATAAAGCATAACTATATTATAGAAAATATCTTTAAAAATTATAAATGATAGATATTTTGATATTAGACTCGAAAGTTTCAAAAAAATGGAATAAAATTTGAGTAAGTCGATGTCTAATATATTTTTTAATGATCCCTTCATTAATCAGACAGTTCTAGTAATGGGGGCTACAAATATTTCATCGAAAGTTTTCAAAATATAAATTACTACTTTTATTATATTAGTTAATTTTTTAGTTTTTTTTTTAGAAGAAAAATCGGTATTATAGCAAAAGATACTCTTTTTTTAATTATAATACGAAAAAAATTGTACTTTATCTTGGTGATTTTAATTTTAAATTAGTTGTATATGTGCTAAGAAAAAATTGACTGATTATAAATTATTACATTCTATTTAGTTCTTTTTTATCAAAAAATAATATTTTATTTTAATACTATATAATTCCAGATTTTTATTAAAAGCTCGAACTTATTTAAAAGAAAATGTTTTTTTCAGTTGCTTTTTTCAATTACTTTTTTTTTTTTCATTAGTTTTTGAAAATATAGTTTTAAAAATTATAAACTAAAAAATTCTAATTAATTTATTTTTACCGATGTGCACACACTTACTTATGTCAAATAATTTTAGTTGAATATTAATTAAATCATTTTTATATCTATTTCATTAGAAAAAAAGTGCAAAAAACCTTTTATTCGTTGTTTTAGATATTTAGTAGTTTTTTGTGGTTTTCTATTTTTTATTAGATAATTTTACTTAATTTTATACATGATTGAATATTTTATTTTGAAAATTTAAATTCGAAAAATTCATTTTGATTTTATCATGTCATAGAATCTACGATAGAAAAAATCAGTAGTTTAGTCCCCTAAATATTTTTTTTCCAACTCAGTTTGATAAAAAATGATATCTTTTTTATAAGTAAATAAGTTTTTTAACTTGACAAAACTTAACTTAAATAGGATTATTCTTACTATTTTTCATAATAAGACTATTCATCTTGTTAAATTTGCTGTATTAAACATAATAATCCAAAATATCTTTTATTTTACAACTATTGAGATATTATTTATAGAATCTGTTTTATTTACAAAAAAAAAATTGCATATTTTAATAAACCTCTTAATATCAAGTTTATCTTCAATACCTCATTTTATAATCTGTAAAAAATAGCTCTTATTTTGATCCGATCTTTATAAAAATCTTGAAATTTAACATTTGGAATATTTCCTATAGTAATATTAATGGTATATTAAAATATAATGTTTCATAACATAAGTATTTTTATAAAATGTGAGTGAAATTGAATTTTTTTTAAATCTAAATCAATAATATAAACTCGTTTATAAACAAAAGAAGGTTTAAAATAACAGCTCATGTTAAAATTGTATTTTAGATTATTTTAAACTCATCAAAACAAATTTTCGAAAATAAAGAGAAACTTGACCAAAGAAAAATATATTTCATTAATCAATTTTTTTGTGTATTTAGGTTAAGAACAGGTGTACATATTTAAGTTTAATATCCGGAAAAAAAAAATTGTGATCATATTTACTTTATGGGAAATTTTTTATAGCTGTTTTTAAATTTAATTTTCATTTTTAAAATTATTCCTTGTAAAATTTGTAGAAAAAAAAAAATTCATGAATTTAATTTAAAAGTTAAAAAAACTCTCTTCTAATAATTTATTATGAAGTTGATAGAGGAATTAAAATAATAAATCTTAATTTTTTTAGAGTAAAGATGAAGAAAAAAACCTACTATAATCTGAAATATTTTTTTAATTATAAATAAAATATTTTTAAAATATCAAACTTTTTTCTTTACTATATATTATCACAAAATAAGATTTAGATGGATGATATATATATTCATATTTTTTAATCAAAAATTTTTTTTAAAAAGATATTTATTTTTGAAAAAAAATATACCGTGATATTTTATGAATAATTTTTTATTTAATTTAAAACTTTTATATAATCCTTAATATATATATATATATAATAGTTAATTATATCAATTTTATATAATATTAAAACTTTAAAGCTACCAAAATTAAAATGTACACTGAAATATGATATTGATAAAATAAAAAAAATGAATTAGTTATTCATAATAATTTTATAGCTGCCAATTAAATATATTCATCTAATAAAAAATAAAATACATTTATTTAATTAAAATTACAAATAGCTTAAAATTGAAAATATAATTATAAATAATAAATAAAAACTATGTAAAAAATCAATTAAAATTTATATATATACAAAATGAATACTTTATAAAACTAGTGAATAATTCTATGAATCCATAAATGTTAAAAATTTGAAATTTAAGGTTTAAGTATATTTTTTAATTACATTCTTTAATCATTATTCAATAAATTTTTGAATTAGGATAATATTTATATGGATAACACATAATTTTAAATTTTTTATATAAATATCTAAGTATATACATAAATTTTTATTAATTAGATATCAGATTATATTGAAATTTATTGATTAATATGTAATTTTTATTAATTTTTATTCTTTTTTTATAAAAAATCATTGTATCTAGGAAAATTTAAATATAATTTTAACATTCTTAGGATTTTTTTTAAATTTAAATTTATTTAGATATAAATATAAAATTGATTAAAATTGGAAAAAAAAATTACCAAATTTGTAACCCCTTCCAAAAAATTCGACAATGCGATTAACAAAGTTAAAACTAGTATTACACTGGTAAAATATTTTTTAATAAAAATTGAATTTATTAATGATTCAATTACAAAAAAGTGCTCCAATGTTCACAAAATTAATGTAATTTTTAATTTTATACCACTTATACAACAATATAACGAAGATCGAAATGGTATTTGAAATAATTTGACGAATACTTGCAAATATTTATTTGATCTGGAGAATCAAAAATCTTCAATAATTTTATTGTAATATTTTATCAATCTAATAAATGATTTTTAAAATTGGTCTATTTTTCATTTTTTAGATTTTTTTGGTTCAGTTGTGCTAAAATTTGTGTGATCTATTTACTTCATTAAGTATATAAAAAAATACTTTTAAAAAAATAATATGAAAATTTGAATAATAAGTTTATTACAGAATTTTTTTTCAAAAATTAATTGATAATTTCTAAAAATAAGGTTCATTTTAATTATTAAAAAGAATTCGTATTTCAATCATAATTTCAATTTTTTAATATGATATTTTTTTCTTCAAGTTATGCATGAATTTTT
The DNA here is from genome assembly GCA_001953115.1 of Smittium mucronatum. Lineage (NCBI taxonomy): Eukaryota > Fungi > Kickxellomycota > Harpellomycetes > Harpellales > Legeriomycetaceae > Smittium > Smittium mucronatum. The sequence goes on along the minus strand of LSSL01000020.1, from coordinate 11,906 downwards.
ATAGTTAATTTTTAAATTAAAAATAACTGTATAAAATTGTTAAATTTTAAAAAAATGAATCAAGTAATAAGTTTTAGGCTAAATTCGATAATTTTTTTTATTCTAAATTTTTATCAAAATAAAATTCCACATCTCTTGGGGCCTTTATATGCTCATAAAAAATGAAAATTGGTTTTCTAAAATAATGACAAAAATTAAAAATTTATTCTTATTTATGATATAGTTTTATATTTATTTAGATTATTCTAATAAAATTTCAAAAAAATTATATTTTTTTCTGCATTTAAAGTTTTAATTTCAAAATAGGATATGTTTTTTAATGAAGAGATTAAATATATATTAAATAATTAAATTCGGATTAAAATGCTAATAAAAATTTAAAAATGGATAAAAAGATATTTAAATTTTTTTCAGATTAAATATAAAATATGGGATAACTTCTTGCTTTAAAAATAAAAAAAGTTAGAATTATAAACCATTTAGTTTTAAATATTTAAATATTGATTTTAATTATAATCAGGTCATATTTGGAAACTTAAATAATATACATACTCAAATTTGGATCTAATAATTTAGTTTCTAAAAGTAGTGTATTTATTTTTAAAACCCATTATCAAAAAAATAAAATAAAATAAGTAAATTTTACTTTCAACTCGATTTAATAGCTTTATATCAAATGCTATATGTGACATTAGAGCATAAGAATTCAAAAAATTAATGCAAAAAAATTTTTTTCCCGCTTTTTATTGAAAAAAAGTAAAAAAATCATGAGATGTGGTTATAATAAAATCCATGTAATTTTTAAATACAGAAAGTTTTAGTAATATTTATTAGTTGAAAAATGGATTTAGGAAAAAAAACAGTAGATTTTCCTGAAAATTCCTATTTAACCTCTAAAGCGTGATAATTTTTTATCAGTTTCAATTTTAATTTAAAAATTAGAAATATTTAAAAAAAAGCTATTTAAAGATAGAAATCTTGTAATAAATCGAATATTTTTCTAACATTGCTAAAACTTCATCACAAAAAAAACAATCCAATCATAAAAATTTATTTAAAAATAAATAAAATGTACTCTAAAGCTAAATTTACAAATTAATTAATTTTTTCCACGATTTTTTGAACTAGTGTAATCGATTGTGTTTTTTTTTTCTTAGAAGTTTTATTTATTTCCTCATATGAAAATATCAAAAATTATATCAAAAAGATAAAAACCTATCCAGCTTGTAGGAGGGATTTGTGTTTTTTGAAATTTCTAACGCTTTTTTTACAAAATCATCACTCAATATAGTCTCAATATTTTTATTGTAACTAAAATGTGATCTTTTTTCTAAAAGAAATAAATATTTGATAATACATGTATATATATTCAATTAATTTATATATACATGGGATATATTTGTTATAATATAAAATTGGTTTATAATCAATAATTCAACTTTTTTCATAAGATTAATAAGTGTTAAAAATTTTATATTTTAAAAAAATACATTTAAATTTAAAATTGGTATCAAAAAATGGCGTTTTTATAATAAGTTATAAAATTCAGCTTTATATTTTTGCACGTGATAAAATTTAAAATCAGTTATAAAGATAGCTATAACCACCATTTTTTTTTTTTGATTTTTTAAAGAGATATTAGTGAGGTGGCGTGGCTATTGAACTATTTGCATTTCATCAATTAGTCATTTCATCTAATTATTGAATACTTAAAATAAAATGAAAAGCTACGAATACAGATAGGAAATTTAGGGAAACACATAGTTTATATTTTGAAAAAATCTCAACTATAAAAATTAACTTTTTGGTCCATTAGGTTTAATTTTCAACAGGATAATTGTACTGACATCATTTTATCATTTTAATTTTAATTATTTGAACTAATTTTTTTATCTAATGTAAAGTCATTAATCTTTCCCCTAAAGTTCCCAATTAATTCTGAAGAAAAAAATATGTTTTTTCTATTTTCGATAAATAGATAAATAAAATAATAATGTGATTTTTTTAACTTTTATCAGTAAATATACCAAAAAATAGATTTTTTTTTGTGGAAAAATTACCATCAATTTATTTTAATAAAGTGATGTAAAATTTATGTATAAAATTTTTGTTTATATTTTAATATTTTCACGGGATTTTTTTGTTTATTAATTATAGGTTTCATCAAAAGATATTTATTTTTTTACAATTTGGAAATTATAAAAATTTAAGCACAGTTCCATAAATTTTCTAGTTGCAATTTTTTACTAAAGCTTGCAATATATTACGAATATTCTTCATTTACAAATATACACGGGCGGAATAATAATGATTTGCCGATTTAATTAGAAAAATTCGGATTTTTATATATAAATCTGTCATATGTACACTTAAAGCTTTTTTTAAAAGAAAAAACTTATTTTATTTTATTTTTAGGAAAGCGTTTTAAAAAAGTAAATTGTATATTCAGTTTTCTAGTTTACTATTTTCTTCTAGGCGAATTAGATTTTCTGAGTTCAATCCAATAAAATTTGCTAAGATTTGCATAAAAGTGATGGTTTTCGTCATTTTTATCAAATGTGGGATTATTTGGTGACTGATAGACTTTAATTATTTCTATCTTTTAATTATTTTTTTCGAATTTATAAATTACGCACAAAGACAGTCGGGTACTGGTAATATATCAATGAAAGTATAGTTTGAATCTAATTTTGGGCGATTGATCAGTATATTGAGTTGATAAACATTATTATGACAAAAATATGATAAAAGATTGGTAAAAAGTATCTTTTTTACCAACTAACTTTACAAATATGTTAGGTGGAATGTTAATTTAAATCTAGAATAATACTACATAAAAATTTTCTCGATAAAATCATCTACTATATTAAAGTAACAAATCAATACCAATTTTATTGATTTTTTTTTAAAAAAATCCTTCATAGAAATTCAAAAAAAACAGTGAAGGTTTGGGGTAGAATTCATAAAAGAAACGTTATTTCTTTATTCTATTTTTATTATATCTTAGCATATTTTTCTTAGAAAAAGATATTTATAAATATATTAAGGCTATTAGTTCTGTTTACTAGCAAAGTTTTTTGCTGAAAATAAAGATTCTGTAGCTTTCGCAAGATTTTTTTACAATTTAAAGGGATACATAATCCTTGTTAAAAAAGCTTAATAAAAAATATTATGCAACATTTAGCATTTTTAAAAAAAAATATAAAAAAAAGTGGACTAAATTAGCAAAAGATATTAATATATCCACCGACCAGAAATTAAAGAACGTTTCATTTTCAGTTGAATATATGGGGGTTTCAAATTTAAGATGATGTCACCTTAATTTATCCAAATCTTGAGTTAGAAAATATGAAAATAAAGTAGATAATGAATAATTTATTAGATTAGATCATTTCTCAATAAAAACGCATTTGATAAATAATTTGACCAATTTAACACATATCACATATCACATGTGAAAATATGATAATAGTTTAGATTCTTTTTATTCACAAGTGGGGCTAAAATAAACATTATAATAATATTCACAGTCAAAATATATTCTAATTCGGGCAGTTTAAAACACCCCTGTATTTCGATATAGAGGTAGGGTTGAGATGATCTAGATGGCGTGGGTGGACATATATACATTTCACTAAAAGATGTCAAAACATATGCTAAAATATTTTTATTATTTCGCTTATTAAATATAAAAGACACCCCTAATCAGGAATATCTTCATGATCTTACCTGAAGGTGAGTCAAATTCATTCATTTTACTATGATATGAATTAGTAATTAAATGAGATTAAAATTGAAAGCCTCATAAATAACGCACTTGCTACTTTAAAATTAATTCGAAATTTTGCATGTATTGAATTATTTAAAAAGAATTTGTTATGAGCGATGGGCACTAAATATTTTTATCGATGCTAATTTATTTTATTACATTATAAAATGGATCCTTTATTAGAAGGAACAGTATTACAAATTAGTTATCGGAAAAAATAGGCTATTTTATACAATCCTTTGATTATTTTTAGGATTTGATTTTATATTTATTAATTTTTTTCTGGAAGTCTAAATTTTCAACATCGTTCAAACTATTTCGGGATCAAAATTAGAATAAAAGCTCATATTGATGGGATTTGGTGTTTCATTCTTGTTTGAAACTAAGCGTTTTAAAAATTTACATGAAACGTGTCTATGATTAATATTCGTATCCCCCAGTGTATGGATAGATAGCAACGATAGAGATATAACATTTGAAATACTTTCAAATCTCATACATTCAATGCACTTGAAATATTACTTGCATCTATAGAAAAAATACAATCTACCATTCTATATCGGGCTATGACCTTTCAAGTATCGCATAAAAGTCATGGGAATGCTCGAAAAGCTAGCAAACACTAATTCTAACCAAATACAAGAGGATCTTAGTCATGATGTGATACAGGCTTTTAAGCTTTGGGTATTGTTAGAGAGCTTTTTCCTTATTGGGGCAATGTTAAAGATTGACGCTGCCGCATTGTTACTATTTGTGTAAAGGAATATAATTATTTTATAGAAATTTTCAGATTTTCATTTCTCAATAGCCATACTCTGACGCATACTGAATTTTTTGATAGTTGAACAAACAATTGCTCTGAAGTGTTAAAAAAACGATATGCATAGTAAAACTTAAGACACGGATTCCATTGCATTTTGTTGAATGTGACGTGGAAATGCTGTAAAATCGTTTAGCTAAACTGATCTTGTTTGGTCGAGAACATTTATCTTATGTGTCAAGTATTTGATGATAAGCGCATAATGGTTGGGCATAACTAATTCAAGGCCTAAAAAACATAGATGACTACTTCCCAGCTTTCAACTTTAATATATCTCCACCCCAAATGAGTCTCATTTATATGGCAATTTCAGTGAAATTAGATAGCAGCAGTGATAGCCTTCTTGTGGTGATATAATCACCAAATTGCCATCTTTTATCTTTTCTTAATTCAGATATGATTGGGTTATCCAGTATCGCTAATCGATAAGAGTAAAAAAATACCAGTATTAATTAAGCGGGTTTGAAAAATAGCAGGATATTAGCGCTTTATCGACAAGTGCTAATATAGCATCGACACGTAATAACGACAATATTTCCACTAAATTAGCATTAGAATCAAACACTTTAGGTAGGCACATTACAAATTTAAATTAATTAATCAATTGATGGATGAAATTATCCATTAACAAAAGGATATAAATAATTGTGTGGCACATCGTTGCTTATAAAAATGCCAATGTGCAGTTTCATTTAAACGAAAACATTCTTAAGTAAAGCTATGACAAAAAATAAATCCAATTTTCTATTTTTAATAACCAAGCTTTGGAAACCTAAACTTTTATACAGCATAGCGCTGATTTGTGGAGTCTTAAAGGTCTGCAGTTTTACTGGCTTTTTTAAATGCAAAAATAGAGCCTTATTAATGAATTAAAAATTATATTTAACATTTACTGATCTCAGTTATTTCTCTACATTTAATTTTAGGTAGTATATTATTTATTAAAAGATCCCTTAAAAAATGTACCTGGCCCTTTTCTTTCACGATTCACATCCTTTGTGTATAACTACCAAATAATAAGGGGGAATTTGAGCAATTACCTATCTAGTATCCACAGGAAATATGGCCAGGTTGTAAGAATAGGTAATGCGAAGTTTTATTCTACATACTTTAAGCTTTTTCTTATATTTCTATCCAAATATTTATATTTTAACATATAAGGGCCCAATAAAGTTTCCGTATCCAACCACAAAGGCGTCAAGCAAGCTCTGTCCTCGTATAGATATCCTAAAAGCGAAGATAAAAACACCTATAAGATATTGGCAGAGAACACTTTTGCAACAAGCAATGAAGATTTTAACAGATTGAGAGTAGGTTAAGCCAAATTTATGTTAAGAATTTTATAAAATTAATTTTTTTTATTTAGAGAAAACAATTTGGACAAATTTTCAATCAATCAGGGATACGTCACTTGGAAAATGTTGTTCTAGAATATGGTTATTTGAATCTTAAAGCTAAAATGGATCGTTTGTCACGAAGTGGAATCAATAGGATTAATTACTATTCTTCATTCCAAAATTCTACAGTTGACACAATCAGTAAATTATGCTTTGGACGTAGTTTCAACACAACGAAAGAGGGTAAAAGCAGATACGTTGAATATGCTGTTTCAACTATCAAACTTTCTGTTTTGGTATAATGTTTAACATGATTATAAACCTGATATAAATGTGCAGAGAATCTAGTTATAATTTCTTTATTGTAAAATTATTAGGAAAATTATGGGTATGTACCAGGTGTTATTCCATTTTTCTTCTCGAAGCTTGGGAAGGATAGAGACGAACTCTTCAAGTTCATTAAAGAAAGCGTGGATAATAGAAAGGTGGAATTTGAATCTGGGACCGTCGAATCAAACCAGGATATTCTACATATGTATCTGAATTCCGTAAATTTAGATGGAAAAAAGCTATCGGAAATACAAGTCATTTCTGAGACAATTGTGGTCTTTCTAGCAGGAGCTGATTCTACTAGTTGTACAATGTCGGTAGTATTGCATATATTGCTGTTGTACCCGGAGATTTTTAATAAAATTGTTAATGAAGTCAGAACCCAATTTACTGAAAAATCCAAATCCATCGAATATCGTGAAGCTAAAACAAAACTCCCTTATTTAATAGCTTGTATCTACGAGAGTATGAGAATAATGTCAGTTGCTGTAGGGTTAGTATTTAGGGATAGCTCTGATTTCGGAATGGAGATTGCAGGCCATCAAATCCCCAAGAGCGTGGAAGTTGGGCTCTCCCTTTCACTTTCTGGACATGACCCTTCTGTCTGGGATTCTCCAGAAAAATTCACCCCAGAAAGATTTTTAGGACCTGAGGGAGAATCCCGAAAAAAAGAAGTGCTACTATTCTCACACGGGGTTCGCTCCTGTCCCGGTAAAAAGTAATAACTAAATCAATGATTTTCACAATACTATTTTATCCCCTAAATTAACAATATTTTTTTACCTTCAATAATAGTTTATCATGGATGGAAATGCTCACGATATTCCCAAATTTGCTTAGAGATTTCGACATTTCAATTCCGGATGGCTCTATATACAACCCCAGTAATCTAAATCCCGAGAGAAATTATGAACCCAAGTTTTTTGATACATTTTCTCACAATCTCATGTACCCTCGTTTTCCTGACAGAGATTGCGTTATTGAGTTTTCAAGCGCTTCTTGAATAATATTTATTTTCTACATATTTGAATACGAAAAACCCCACTTTATTAATGTGTTATATTTAATAAAAATCATCCATTCATCAGGACTACTTTTTTGAAAAAAAAAATAGCCTAATTTAGAGCTATTTTGATTTGATGAATTATGAGAATATAATATTTTTTAAATGATATCAAAACCCAAACTAAATCATCCGCTTTATTTTTATGGGCTCAGTACTCATAGATTGTTAACTTTTTTTTTTTTATAATCAGAGCAATAACTAGTCTTGATTAATCGGCCAAGTCAATAAACCTCTATTTTTAGTCCACTACGGCCACTATCTACTTTTATTTAGCTTCTATTGTTTCTCCGATAACGAGTCGTTTAAACTTGAGAAGTAAAAAAGCCTTAAGGATGAAATATTAGAGAATAGTTCTTATTTTTTCCATAATAACACATTGAAATGAAATAAATTGTATTCGATTTCACTATAATTTTCATATCAAATGCAACCAGTTGTGCACCAAGATAAATCGTTCAAAAGTATTTTTTATTTTAAGGCCCAAACAGTTCAGTATATTAAATATCCCCGTTTGGAATCTTATCGATCGAAAATCGGACCAAATCCTCGCACATCTGGGGGCGTTTCAGTTATAAAAAACTCTGAAGATTTAAAATTTCCAATTATTTTCGTATTTTCAATATACTTTCCATCGGGAAAATCCGATTTTTATCTATCTTTTCCGATATACAACCGGTTCATTGAAATAAGTAACTTTAAGAATCTTGTAGCCTAGAATTAATATATCCATATATTTAGGCACGTTTCAGATCACCCTACGGAAAAGTTAAATTTATTGAAACAGAATTTCTATAAGAACATCACCCCTTTTATTTCCATTTGTCACTTTTTACTATTAAAATGTTATAAGATCAAAAACTAAAGTATTTATATTCACCCTCAAATAAAGTCAAAATCGAGTAAAAAAGTAAAAGTAGTTATAAAAATCAATTTACCAATAGAATTTAATCATTACCAATAAATACCCAATCTAAATTTAAGTCGATTTATAAACATAAACATCCAATCTATAAACATCATTATTTTTCCCAAATAACAAATTCTATAACATTCCACTCTTATAACAAAATAGAAATAACATGATCAAATTTATTGTAAAAAATGTAACACATAAATGTAAACTGATACAAAATTATTTAAATTGATACGAAATCAATCATCTCACACAAATCAAACATATGGAACATATTTGCCCACAAAAAATTATGATTATTAATACAAATATTTAAAACTTTACTTTATTGACCAGTTAATAATTTAAAACCTTCTATTTGATGATCTATCTAATTACCCTACATGTAGTTTAAAAGATCTTATTTTTTAAATCCAAAAAGTAAAAATTATCTATATCTGGCACAGCAAAAGATTTTGTGTTTTTCGTTGAAAACTAAAGAGCTCTAATAAATAATACTTTGACATATATATTCGGAATCATATAAGATTTTTAATTAAGTGCTTTATGATTTCGAAAGCTAATAATATTTGAATCATAATTAAATAAACTATCACTCCACATTAATAAAAGTGTCTAGATTTGATCTGCTTTGTCGCTTTTAGCAAAAGTTAGGTTAGACAAAATGTTCAAAAGAAAAATTCTTCGGATCTCAAGATTTATAGGCATTAGCGAATTTAATTTAAATGGAGACTCGACTTTCCACTTTTTAAAATCTATCTTTGAAGAAAAATAAATTATTATATTAAGAATATATAGCCAATAATCTAATATTTGGAAATATTCCAAGTTAGCTCTCGAATTTTAATATTGTCTTTGATTTATGATTAACACATAAATAGAATGTACCATATGTGTTTTTTTTATTTAGACTGATATTTAAAGGGGATTTTTAAAATAAAAAAAAATTTAATACATATTTCACATTCAAGTTTTTGATTTGTGAAAGCAGAATTGGAATTTTTTATTTTTAAACAATTGATGCGCTAAATCTACGCTATAAAAATATTTTCTTTGTCCAAGTTAAAGGTTCAAGTTATCGAAGGGAACTTCGGTATTAAATAAGTTTACGATTAGGAAATTACATGGCTATAAAAGTATGTGTCAAATATTACCCCCTTTGTTCACACTTTTGGGATTACAAATGCTACATGCATTTCTATTCAAAAACACATCATTCACCCATGAATAAGATGTTGTAATTAAGTTAATAATATTTTGGAAATATATTGTGTATATAATCAGGGAATGAAACTAAATAAAGAACGGAAATACAACTGTGAGAGGCTTCCTGAATAACAGGTTTTAGTTTTACGGCTGATATAATTATTTACCGAGTATATGTTTTTAAATTATTGACTGGAAAATAAATTAATGCTTAATTTTTTTATCAATCTACAAGTATCCCCATCATACACAAATTCTTTTTGAAAAAAAAAAATGCAAATCTTGAGGTTGGTAAAAATAGAGGTTTATTTATCAAAATTATGACCTAATAAGTAAAATCTTGTTCCAATAATATTTTGGGTAGGTGAAAAATCGTGGACAATGTTAAAGTTCTCATATTAATGTATTTAAATTTGATAATTTGGCAAAATCAGGTTATGAAAATTAAAAAGTGATTCAATTTTATTTTATTTTTCAAAAAAAGTTAATTTGCATTTTTAGGGAGAAATTGAAAGACAAAAATTCAAAAAAACATGGGTATATTATTTAAATAGACTTGATTATAACTAGGATTTATAAAAAAATATATAATTTCTTCTTATTTATCAAAAGATTTTATAGACTCTGTATTCAAAAAATACTTATCCACTACTGGAATGGATTAAAAAGTGCGCATAAATAGATGAATATTGTCTTTTTATTATTAAAATTTCGAGAAGGGATTAATTTTACTAATTTTTAAGATGATGATAAGTTAGATATTATCAAAAACTACTTGTTAGCTACGAAGATAAAGTATTTTCTTGAAAAGCAAATTCAAATTTATAAAAAAATTATAAAATCAATATGACCTGTGAATTATAGGATCTGTTTGATAGCTTTTATGACAGATTCTGTATTGTTATCAAAATCAATTTTCTATCTTTTGGATCTAAAAACGCAAGAAATTATCAGAAAAATTACAGCATGAATTTTTTAAAAGTACTCTAAATAAAAATGGAATAAAATAATAAATATTATTTATAGAATTAGTTTTATTTTATATCTGGTTTAAATATAATATATAATAAGTTCTGTAATCAGAAAAAATTCGATTTCGAAGTTCGTTTCTTCCTTGAACCAATGCCCAGTGTGTACGGAGCTGCTAGTGTGACAGATGGGAGTGGGATAAAATTTACTAATTATTTTTTTCGTTTCATTTTTCATTTAGTTTTTCATGTGTTTGAATATTATAAATAAATTCCTTTTTTTAAAAAAAAAGACATTTCTTCTTTTTATCTTGTGGTGCCGTATCATAGTATGGAAAAAGAAATATGTGCGCCTTTGCTGCCACTATTTCTGATCTCTGCAAATTTCTTCGAATTTTTTAATTATTCCGATAACTTTTTCAATAAGAGCTATTATTTTTTATGTTTTTATTATTTTTGATAAACACATAAAAAACCCAATTATTTTTAAAAGAATTAGAATCAAAATAAAGTTCTTAAATAATATTCGATATTATGCTCTTTTCAGGTACTTTCAAGATAAAGGCTTCATCTATCCCTTCTATAGAAACGTCATCGAGAATAAGGCTGTATTCTATATATAGACAATATATCTTTAGCACAGACGGCATCAAATCTGTTTCTTCTAAGGAACATTCTCGTATCCAGGGAATTATCTTTATTTGTAACCCAAGACACCGATATTAAATACACATATTATATGATTTTGAAGCCGTTTATAAAAAAATTTAACAGTCTTTTTTTCAGCGATCACATAATCATTCTTGTACTCAAATGATTTTTCATGATAATGGGTCTTGAAGGTTGAAATAGCCCCTTAACCCATATGGTATGTTAGTGAGGCTATGTTTGAAGGAATAATCATAATATAAAAATTTTCTACAGAAATTTTCAAAAACATTGAATCTACTGATGCATTGACTATAATAACAAATCTTTTTATAATCAATATTCATTATTTTGCAATAATTTTTCAATTGATTTTATAATTTATTCTGAAAATAGCAATTGAAAATATCTCTTGAAATATACCTATTTTTATGAGTGTCATATAAATGGAATGCTATCCTTATGAAACCCTTTTAATGTTCTCGGGGCTTCAAAATAAATAAATATTGTTTAAAGCTTTAAGCTTCTATTAGCTTTTGCCCTATCATGCAAATGATTGACGTGCGAATCTAAAAATTTATACATTTATATGTATCTTTTTAATTTCACCTAATTTAAGGATTTTCTATATAACAGTTTTTATAACCCAAAAAATAATCGGATTAATCATTTTACTGTTTTATAGATAGCTCAGACCTCAAAAGAGCGTTTCCAAACTTTAAAAAATCTATTAAAAGCTGAAATTTTTCAACTAAGAATAAAAAAAATAAAGAAATTATCGTAATCGAGAACTATTAATGATGTCTCCCATGCATTAAAAATTCTCCTTCAAGTCTTTTCCATATAACT
>LSSL01000018.1:0-28812 GCA_001953115.1 Smittium mucronatum | reverse complement strand
AGTAAGGGAGTTATACCTGCCCTAAAGTCTCTATTGGGTGAGGGCGAAGAGGGTGCTAGTAATAGTGCACTCGGCGTTGCCTCACCTTTGGCTGTACAACAGCAGTTTAGAAGCGAGGATCTGTAACAGTCTAACTGGTATAGGGAATCCGCTTCCGAAAGTATCAATACACCCTTAATATAACATATTTAATATTAATATAATACTAGATTAACATTGAATTAAGGGAGGGATTATTAATCTCTAAAAAGGGAAAAATATGATCAAATTTTTTAAAAAAAAATCAATAAAAAAACCGAGGACTTTTTTAGTGATGAATAACAAACTTTAGCTATGATTATTAGGCTTCGGAGTTTTTATGCAATATTTCGAGTAAATTTAATTTTTTATCAATGAAAAATTAAGTTTATTTTTCATCTTTAAAAAAATTTGGGACTTTAAAAGATAAAGATTTGAAATATTTTGCGAAGATAGACAGGTTTTAAACAAAATGCTTTATTTTGGCGAATGATTTTTTTTTTCAAAAAAAAAAAAATCAATTGTATTTAGTTTTAATTAGAGTTTTTAATTTGGCTTTAAAGGGTTTTTACATCACCTACGCCACATAACCAAGAAAATTCTTAAAAAAAGGCATTTTCAATAACTTAGCAGTTAAAAGCAAAATTATGTCTTTAATAAACAATTTGAAGGGTGTTATATGTATGGAGATTATGATTATGATGGTGATGATTCTTATTATCTTATTTTAATTTTTGAAATAATCATTAGTAATTTTTCTTAATATTAAAACTTAATAAACTCTGAATAAATATATACAGCTATTTATTAATAATAGTCTTTTTTTTCGCTTTAATTATAGTGCTAGTAATAATTTAGTAATGAAACCCCAATATTTTTATAGCAACACTAACATATTAAAAATAATAAACTAGATTTATTAGTAATCCAATTCTTAGTATATTTTGATTATTTTTTAAACCGTATATATTATCAAGAAAATTCTTATTTTTTTATTAATTTCACAGTTAAATTATGTTCCGTGTATTCTATAAGAATTCAAGGGAAAAATGCATACCTAACTTCTCATTTTTTAAAAAAAAAATCGCTTTAGATAATATTTAATATTTAATTATTGTCGTTTATTCCGAAAAAAGCACCATCTTGGTTTTATGCTATAATTTTAATTATTTAATTGTTACCTAAATCACATCATTTAATTCATAAAGATATAGAGATGAAATTGATACATTTCTTTTTAAAAAAAATACTATATTATATTCTTTATATTTTTTATAAGCATTTATTTTTTATTTTTTATAATATTTGCGTATCATGGCTTTATTAAAGAATAAAATCGATTTTTTTACTTTATTCCAATTAATTGAGGGATTTGTTGAAAATATCTAAGAAGCTATAATTAATGTGAATTTTTCAAAAAAAAACCCCCCTGGTTGGACTCACGATAAATTTAGATTATAAATAAGAAAAGTTGTATTTTAATTTATATAAAAATAAATAAAATTCTTTGGCTCCTTTATAGATGTGATTTTAAAGGTCTTTACTATATAGAAGTTTTGAAACTGTGTGTGCAAATAACCATTGCGTATTTAATTAATTTATAACATTATGTTTCTCAATATGTTTTTCAGTCTATTTTTCTTTTAAGGAATCAAAATATCAAATGTTCCTTTGTTTCTGAATTTTCTTGGAGATGTGTGGCGGTGATATAAAAATTTCTTCAAAAGAAATTAAAAAATTCAATTAAAACTATGGGTATTGGGATTTCAGATTTTTTTGATGTTAGCTATTTACTTTTTTTAAAAAATTAACTTCGTCCACTAATGTGAAATAATTAATTAAAAAAGTATCCATATTTGCAAAATTAAAAAAAAATATATATTAATTTTTTTAGAATTTATGTTCAAATGTTTAAAAAAAAAGTAACAGCGGTCTTTTTTGGTTAGTATTGGATAAAGAATCAGTAAATTAAAAGGATTTTATCATGTGCATGGGATATTATTTTCAAGGCCAAATTTTTTTTACTATTTAAATCATTGGGAACATAAAATTTTACTATTATCAAACCAATAAAAATGAAAAAAATCTACTAGCTCTAATAAAATTTCAAATTTTTTGAATATAATTTTTTTTAAATTCAAATAAAAAATTAAAAAATATTTTTATTTGCCACCTAGCTCCATATTTCTCGAAAATGGAAATATTAAAAAACCAATAGAAAAATCTCTTTTCTCGGTGATAAAATCCCATATATTTTGCTAAAATTAATATTTTTTAATTTATCACATTTTTTAAACTGATTTGAAAAAAAAAAAAAAAAAAACTAAGTTTAAAAATAAATATTGGTTATATTAATTTTTACTAAATAATACCAAATATAATAAATCATTCTTAGTATAAATTTTCTGAGTTAATATAGGAGATTATTTTTAAATCCAAATATTTTTTTATTAATTAAATCATCAGATAAATAAAATTTTACAATTTTCGAACCAATATGGATTGAAAAAATATAATTTCTCTTATAAAATCTCAAAATTGTGCCAATAGATGGTTTCATTTTGTAACTTTATATTCCATATTAACTAATTGTTTTTTATATATATGAAGCTCTATATTTCCAAATTAGGTAATTAGTGAGAATTTAGTAGGGAAATGTGAGGTTTCAAAGAGAATCTCTAATTCGAAATTTTCTTATCAAATAAAATCTCCATCGATTAATTTTTAACGGTTTTAAATTATTTTTTATCTGTTTATTTATGTAACAAAAGTAACTGGTTAAAAAAGAAAATAAATTTAGGAGCTAGAGGAAATTTCCTGATACCCGATTTAGTTATTTTAGTCCCCATTTTCTATATTCCATAATTTAACAGATAGTTTAAAATAAGAAAAGAAAAATCTTTTCTAAAAGAGAATATCCTATTTTATTAAAAAATCATATAAAAATACCCAACAATAAACGATTTGAAGTCAGAGCACAAATTGATACAACCAAAATACCCCCCCACCCATTATTAGCTAGTGAAGCTATGCAAATAACAATGTTTAACATTCTCAAGGTATTTGTTTTAAATTTTAATAATTAATTAAATTGTAATTAGAGATGAGAATAGGATGCTGATATTATCCAATTTCCAAAATTTTGAATTAAATTGTCTTTGTGAATATTTTAAGTGTTTTAAGAAAAATAATATATAAATATATTTAAAAATATTTCGACTGATTATTTTAAACTAAAATGTTTTTAATTCGACTTTCAAATAATAAAATACTAAAATGAATCGAAATATATTATTTGAATCAGAATAGACCATTTTCAATATCAATCTAAGTAAAATCAACCAAAATTACTCAGAAAGATTTATTTTCATATATTTGGACAAAATAAAAAAATCCATTGATTCATATTACATCTTTTAAATCGCATATAAATTTATATTAACTAGTTCAAGAATCGATTTGAAATTTGACAAAATATTCAAACTATGGATATAGTTCATTTTCGAATATATTATAAATTCGCATTCTCTTTTTAAAATTATTTTAAGGAATATATTCAGCCCAAAAAAAAAAAAGAAAATAAAAGTGAAAAAAATCGAAATATACCAAAGTTAATAATTATGAAAAAAACATAAAAAAGAAATACTTTTGATATCAGGTTTAAATCAAAATTAAATATCATTCATAGAGATAATCCATATCATACCATTTAGTTCTGTAATAGGGTTTAAATAATATATAAATGATAATTTCTATGGATATTTAATTTATTTATCAATGTGCAGTATGAAATTTGTGATATAAAAATATCTGTGTAAATTATAATCTGCCAGTTGTAGTAATCGGTATTTTTTTGTTGTGAACTGTGTCTATTATGATTAATTCTGTATTTAATGCATTGTTTTTAGACTGTTTATAGGTTTGTTTATATGTTATATGTAGTGTGGTGCATGAAAACTGAATGTTTTAATGGGCAGTGTAGTTTTAATTTATTAAGAGTTAGATTTTTTTAATACATTATTACATATTTATACCAAAAATGAATACTTCGCTTCAATTACTAAATATATATATATACGATTTTAAATAAAAAATCAACTTAATTTTGTATATTATCTGATAAATTATTATTATTATATAATCAAACAATAATTTAGACGATTGATTCATGAAATGAAACCAATTCATATTTATTAGATATTTCTTAAGTAAAATTGGAAGTAAAAATAGCTCTCTTTAGACAGAAATATCTATGCTTGAATAATGATAAGGCTTGATTTTTTCTATCTTTTTAGAACTTGAAGCATTTTTTCGACTTAAAATAAGATTGTTGAAAATTCCATTCTTATTTTATTTGTGTAAGAGAAAAAAAAAAGCATATCTTCACATATACAGTTCATGTTATTATTTAACTTCGGTAAAATATCCATATGCAATGGCTATTTTTTTACAGAATTCATTGGTCTAAGGATACATATAAACATTTATTATTGGTTATTTTTATATCCATTTATTTACTTCATACATTAGTATTTACAAAGAGAAGATTTCTAATGTAGGGGGATGGTTCATCTCCAAATATCCCAATGAGACTAGAGTTGAACGTGTATTTTTGATGCAGGGGAATGATAAATCTAAGAGTGTCCCAATAATAATAAATCAGAGCATGCTTAAAAGCATATATCAACTGTTTATCAGTATTTTTGCATCAGTTTTTTGGGAAAATCTGCAAAGAAGCATAAGACTACAGTATTAAGGGATGATTATTATTTTGAAGGATTCATTACCAAGTGAAACTCATAAGGATATTTTTCGAAACATATTGTGTTTTCGTGGTCTTAAAAATGTTATTTAAAGCGGGGAAAAGGTTGAGAGAGAATGGCGTCAAGCTTCCGGAAAAGAATAGAATTAGAATTACATTTTTAGACCTTTTGTTTTGAATATTCATTCAAATACGTAAGATATTTAATAAATTTTCATAAATCCAGCAGCAAGCAAGTACTTAGGGTTTTATTTCGATTTAGATATTTTGGTAGGTAAATCAGTCATAAATTTTTTTCCAGAACAATAAATTATTCCTCTTTTAAAGTTATTTTCATTCGCCTAACAATCTGATTTTCAATTTGAACAAAAATAACTGGCTATTTTGTCAATATATTTTGCAAGTCGATTGGAATTCATCCACTTTAGAATTCGAAACTAATTAAACTAAACAAAGGATAATTTTAATGACTTATAAAATATCTGTTTGTTCAAAAAATTTAAAAAAACAATTTTTTTAACATAACCTTTATTATTTATTAGATAAATTTTGTATTAAGAAATATGTGAGTTCAAAAAAAATTTCTACTTATTTTTTTCAATTCAAAAGATCTTAATTATAAATTTGTCTAAATAGACTAACATTAACTAAATTGTCTATTTTTTACCGATTTGACCGATAAAGGATAAAATGGCTGATTTTTAGATAAATTGAATGGGATTTCACCAAATTGACTGGCACGACACATTTAACCTATTTAGAAATATATTCTGAATAATCCTGCTTACTTAAGCTATATTTGGGAAAATGTAGATTTATATGAATTCAATTTACAGGTTGCGGAATATCCCCAGCATTTTATAGCATCAATTTAATTTATTCTAAACCGTATATATTCATTTTTAATGATAAAACCCTTCATAAAAAACCACATCAACACTATTATTCTCTATGTTTAGGATAATTAAATTCTTTTATTAAAATCGGCGGAGGAGTAATTGATTAGAAAATATTGATATATTTTAAATGGCTTTAAATAGAATCAAATCAAATTTTATTGAAAAAAATCAAATTTAGTGAATTTGAATCAAATTGTGTTAATAAAAACCAAACGCTAATTTATCTGTCAAATTATGTAAAAAAAATCAATTTGGTATACAAAGGTAAATTTTAAATCGGATTAGATAAAAAAATGTTTTAACCCTTCCGGATCCAATTTTTTTCTAATTAAAATTTCAATTGGCTCAATTACTTTATTTATCCAATAGTGTTTAAATATTATTTCTTTATAGATAGCATCGAATAAAAAATAAATGTTATTTTACCATCATCAGTTCTGAAATGGTTAAACTCGATAGAATAAATGAAATAACTAATAATTAAGATTCAAATTTATACAAGTTTACATGTCTTTAAACCTAATTTTTTTCCTATGACTACACATAAGTGGATAAAATAGCCCCTTTTTAGAGCATTTTCAAAATAAAAATAAAAATTTCTTGATGACTGTATAATTTGGAAAATCAATTTATGCATAAGTATAATGACCCAATCATTATTGATTTCTCACATTACCCCTGATTTCACTTTTCAATTTAATTTACTATTTTAATAATTTTCTAATACCTTTATAAGCAGCTCGCATTCCCACTTTTGGAAATGCAAGCTTTTTAACTAGTACAATCTTTTTAATTCTTTGAAATATACTTATTATAAAACCCAAAATTTTCCGAGTCCTTACAGTTTGAAAAGCTTCCTTATTCTTTATTCTCTACACTTTACTTTTACTCTCTCTTTCCTATTTTATTAGACTGTTCCCTATACACCTTTAACCATCATTGATAAAACCTTTTATAACAAATTCAAGTTATAAAACTATCTTCTGAAACCATGTCCAGAGAAACTCCTAAGCAAACACCTACACCCAGGCCTTTCAAACCCACAGCCGGAACCTCCAACCCAACCATCACCCCAGTCTACCAAGAACCCGGGCCTGAACCTGGAACTAAACCTGTAAATACACCTGAGCCTGAACCTGTACCGAATTCCCAGATAACCCCTCTATTAGTGGCAAAATCAACTTTAATCCCTGAATCAACCTTGAAGCTACCGGATGCAGTTCGATTCGACGGCAGCCCAACCAATTTCCAAGCCTTTATGTCTAGCATGAGCTTTACTTTTGGGCACGTCCAGAAGTATTTAAAGAAGATAGCAACCGAGTAGTATATTTCGGTGCTCAAATTACTGGAACTGCATCCTTATGGTTTTGATCTCTTATTATGTCTAATTCCGCCTGTATTACCTCCTTTGAGCTATTCCACGAAGGGTTTCCAAGGAACTTCTCCGAACAAAGCGCCGGAATTAGAGCTAGAGGACTGCTAAGGAAACTAACCCAAGGCCTAAGATCTGTCTCCACATATGCAGCCGAGCTCAGATCATTTTCCAGAGACTGCGGGTTTGACCAGCTCGCCCTTGTAGACCAATTTCTCCGCGGACTTAATGACAACGCCATGAACTTCATGATCATGGAGACTTAAACAATGACTTGGAAAGAAACGTCGTGATTGCCATTAGTATCGACAACAGACTAACCAGTAGATCCATCTTCCGCCAAGACAACTCTAGCAATTTCACCCGACAACCCCCGAGAAGCTACCCAGCTAATCCTTACGTCCCAACTGCCGCTCAGACGGGGACCGGTAACTCGGAAGGCATAACTATGGAAATATATGCAATCACATCTAAGTTTAGAGTGCCTCTCACCCACCAGGAAAAACAAAGACGCCGCGAACTCGGATTGTGTCTTTATTGCGGTAGACCCGGCCACCTCGCTGAAATCTGCTCCCTTAATTCTAGCTCTGGAAAATGCAGGTCCCAGTAGATAGCCGAAAGCTACTACTGTGATATAACTTTATTAATAAGTTTTATTATAGTAGTGTTTCTATTAAAAAGTTTTAGTTTTCAATAAAGTTATTTTCTAACATTTCTAATCTTTTTATTGAAACTTTATGTCTTATTGATGCTGGAGCTTCTGATAGTTTCATTGACTACAATCTTATTAAATTCCTTAAACTTACTCCCAAAAAACTAGAGCATAAAATTGACGTCAAGGCAATCGACGGAAAAACTAACTTTGCCCCCCCCTATAAGCGAGTGCTACCCGGATACATGGTTACTCTTTGGCGAATCACATTCCGAGAAACTGACCATGTACCCAATTAATTCTCCAAACATTCCTGTTGTTCTTGTTCTTCCCTGGCTCAAACTTCATAGCCCAGATGTACACCGGAACAAAAATTCAACTCAATTTGAATCAAATTTCTGAAAAATAAACTGCGTGCAAACAACACGTGAGATCCACACAATTTTTGACTCTCCAGAAGACTATGACAGATATTTGGAGGACAACTTATATTCACTAGAAAGCCTATCATATGATCCCAAGGAATTTTTTGATACCATATCAAAAACCTCTAGTCCACCCCCCGACAACCATACTTCAAAAACGCCTAAAATCCCCAATGAAGATGTACTTGACGAGCAGGATATTATACCCCAGTCACCGCCAAATGTCCCGCCTCAAAATCAAAAATCTAAGAACTATAAAACCCCACCTATCCTAAAATTTGATGCGGATAACGAATCAATCTCTACGGTCAAACTACCAAACGAATACATTCGTTTATCTTCAGTATTCAGTAAAAAAATGGCCAATATACTCCCCAACCATCGAAAATACGATTTCCCAATAGATCTAAAGCAAGGTTCAACACCATCTCGAGGAATTATCTACTCCTTGTCTGAAACAGAGCTAAAAGCCCTGAGAACTTACATCGATGGAAATCTTGCTAATGGTTTTATATAACCGTCTAAGTCCCCTTCTGTTGCACCAATAATGTTCGTTAAAAAGAAGGACGGTGACCTAAGAATGTGCTTGGATTATAGAAAGCTGAATGAGCAGACATTAAATAATCGCCACCCACTCCCAAGGATCGATGAGCCCTTCGACTGCCTTCAATCTGCCAAATTCTTTACAAAATTGGACTTACGTGGAGCTTATAACCTTGCCAGAATACGGTCTAGAGACGAGTGGAAAACCGCTTTTTGCTGCCGTTATGGCCATTTCGAGTATCAAGTCATGCCTTTTGGACTGAATAACGCTCTAGCAACCTTCCAGCACTTTATTAACGATGTGCTCAGGGATGTTCTTGACAATTACGCAATTGCTTGCCTGGAAGACATCTTGATCTTCTCCAATTATCTTGCCGAACATAAAGAACATGTCCGTACCATACTCAGCAAACTCGTGGAAAATAAACTTTACTGTAATCTTGAAAAAAATTTATTCCATAAAACCAAGGTTAACTTCCTAGGACACATTATATCATCCGAGAGAATTCGCTCAGATCCAGCGAAGACAGAAAACCTAACAAATATGAAGACACCGAAGAATGTCAAGGACATACAAATATCTCTGGTCTTTGTCAATTATTACCGGAAGTTTATTCCTGACTTGCCCAGAATAGCTATACCACTTACTAGCCTACTTAAAAAAGACACCAACTTCAATTGGAATCATGAATCGGAAACATCTTTCAGGATAATAATCGGACTGCTTATAACTTCCCCAATACTCATATACCCAACGCCCGATAAACAGTATACCATCGAAACAGACGCTTCAGACTATGATATGGGGGCAATTCTATCCCAAAAATCATAGGAAAATCAGCTCCACCCGACATCATACTTCTCTCGAAAATTTTCACCAGCTGAGATCAACTATGACATTTATGATAAAGAAACGTTAGCAATAGTTTCAGCGTTTAAGGAATGGCGCCAATATCTAAAGAGTGCATTGGAAAAAATATTGGTATTGACAGATCATACAAAAATTAGAATACTTTAAATCGGCGAAATCACTCAACCTTAGACACGCACGCTGGTCTCTATTATTCAGCCGATTCGAATTTATAATATCTTACAGACTTGTTTCTCTCTCCGGGAAACCCAACGCACTATCCAGAAGAACCAAAAATAATCAAGGGAAACCTCTCCCAGATAAAATTCTACCAACCAAACACTTTATCAATTCCATATCTTGGATAGAATCTGAACTTGTTTTCAGGATTCAACCACTTCTTCCAGACGACCCCCATATATCGAAACTTTTCCCAAGTCACTCTCAAATCGGTGTATCCATTATTAAAAAGCACTTTGAATACAAGAACGGTCTTGTATTTTACAAAAAAAAATGTATATACCCGAGAGTATGAAGTTAGAATTGATCCACGATTATCACCAATCTACTCCTGCAGGTCATTTTGGCCTCAAGAAGACATTGGAACCGCTCAAAAGCGAATTATGGTTCCCAGAGATGAAGGATATGACCAAAAATTACATAGAAATATGTGATACCTGCAGTCGAGTCAAAAATAAGTTGCACAAAAGACATGGATTGCTTATTCCTCTCCCCGCTGCTGAAGCGCCGTGGAAATCAATTTCCATGGACTTTATAGTTGCACTACCCAAATCTAATGGTTACACTACTATCATGGTAGTTGTCGACCGATTTACTAAGATGGCCCACTTTATTCCGCTGCATAAGCTACCAAAATCAGAAGAAACAGTCCATGCGTTACTCAAAAACATCTTTAAACTTTATGGAATGCCTGATGAAATCATATCTGACAGCGGCACTCAGTTCACATCACGATTATGGAAGCGCATCTTCTAACTGCTGAATGTCAAAATTAAGATGTCATCAAGTTTCCACCCAGAAAACGATGGACAAATGGAGCGCGCTAACCAGACACTGGAGAAATATTTACGCAGTTACATCAAATATCAGCAAAGCAACTGGGCCGACTTGCTTCTCATGTCTGAGTTCTCTTACAACAACTCTGCACACACCTCAACTAAATTCTCGCCTTTTTTCTCGCCCATGGGATACAATCCCACATTCTCTCCAAACTGCTCATCTTTGACTGAAGTACCTGCAGCCGAAAACAGACTTCGAGTTCTTAAAGAAACACAGATTAAACTACAGAAAAACCTGGAAACAACTAGTACCAACTTCAAAAAATTTTCAGATAAGCATAGGAACCCTTCAATAACCTACAGAATCAAATATATGGTCTGGCTCAATGCTAGAAATATTTCCACCTCTCGGCCTTCTAAGAAGCTCGATTTTCGCCTTCTTGGGCCTTTTAAAATTCTCAAAGTTGTCAACCCCGTTCCATACAAACTTGAGCTCCCTGAATCAATGAAAATCAATCCGAAATTTCATGTCTCCCTCCTCGAACGCTATAATCCGAACACTATTCCTCATAGAACAACAGAGCCCCCTCCGCATATCGAAATCAATGGAGATCAAGAGTTTATAGTCTCCGAGATTCTAGATTCAAAACTTCGGTATGGAAAGCTGTTTTATCTTCTTTACTGATAGGGATACACACCTTCTGACCGATCATGGGAGCCTGCAGAAAATTTAGACTGCTACCAACTGATTTCCGATTTTCATCAAATGTACCCTGATAAACCACGAATCCCTCTCCGAATTCAGTACATCAATTCTACTGTTTATCCTTATGTAGCTTCCCCCCCTCCGTTGGGTCCCCCTGAGCATAGCGAAGGAGGGCGGGGCCGCCTAAGCGCGGCGGCGGAGGAAGGGGGGACCAAAATTTTTTTTTTAAGATTTGAAACCCCGAACTGTCCACTAAAGCCGTACTCGTGCATTATTTTAACAAAAAACTCGGCCGGAAAAATCCAAATTTTCAGACCGGCACTTTTCTTAAGGTAGGGTAGTGTAATGGCCCAATCACTATTGATTGCTCACATTACCCCTGATTTCACGTTTCAATTTAAATTACTATTTTAATAATTTTCTAATACCTTTATAAGCAGCTCGCATTCCCACTTTTGGAAATGCAAGCTTTTCAACTAGTTTAATATTTTTAATTCCTTGAAATATACTTATTCTAAAACCCACCTTTTTCCGAGTCCTTACAATAAGATGATATCAAATAACCCTCAAAACCAAAAATCTATGAGTTTTAACACATTGAATTTTTTTTTTTTGGTTTTGATGAAATCCATCAGTCTGATGAGGCAAAAATTGTGCCAAATTTCATCGGTATAACTTTGCCAGAGCAATGGGTAATTTAATATATTTTTATCCTAATTATCCGATATTATTTATTTTTCAATTCAAATTGGAGCATTTTTATTCCATTTTTTTTACCAAATTTGACTTAAAATTTAAGCATGTATACCTAAATTGATTTTTTTTACTTATTTTGGCACATAAATTAACGTTTGATTTTTATTAACACTGTCATATTCTCTAAACTCCCAAAAGAAATTGGGTAATTTTATGTATTTCTTCCTGGTAACACTACCAAGGCTTTATCTCTTTAAGAAAATACTAAAGAATATTTAAACAGAATAAAAATGACCTTTTTAAAGATGAATTTATTTATGAGCATAAACTTGCTCTTTTTATACCTATTTTAAAATTACTATTCAGAGTTTTAACTTTAACAAAAATAGCTTTTTGGAAGAAGAAATTAATAATGTAATATATAATGTATGTAATAAAAGCAAATAAATAAGCTGGATATGAAATTCAATAAGTGTTTGGAGGCTTAAATGGGCAATAAGTTGTAATCTGCACCATGCAGCATTTTTGACGACCATACTTTATAATATGACCGTCTAATATTACTCCTTGCATACACGAATTATGCAAGATATACTTATGCTCACAACAACAAAATTTGATTCATTTTACTTAGTTTGATTTTACAATTTAACCTTTTAAATATTAGATATTTCTTCTTTGGAAACTGTGACTTTATATTTTGTAATGTTTGCATTAGGAGTTTTCTGAACTTTCAAGTTTAGCGACACCCGGATTAAAATGTATCCATGTTGATCCTAGATAAAAGATATCTTGGATCGTTTCCATTAGTTAATAATAAATCTAAAAATAAAAAGCCAAATTGGTTACAGTGGTTGTTATTTTAGATTTTAGATCAAATTCACTAATACTGTTATCCCAATCTAATTTTCATTGCTTCTATGAAGTCTACTTTTAATGACTTTATCTTGCAATAAAATTCCGTGATACAAAAAAAAATTCTATAAGAGTAATATATACTTTTTGTTATTATAACTAAGCAATTCGTTATTGAGACATTATAGGATTAGTTTTGTAGAAAATTCTTACAAGTTTTGAAAAAAATAACTTTTATTTGGTAAATGAAAATCTGATGAAGAGAAAACAATGTTATTAAGATAAAAGCGTAGGTTAATAATAGCAGATCGAGATATTCTAAATAAGGGTATCTCTAAGCTTATTGGGATTATTTCAATTTAGGCAGCAAGGATTTCTATTAAATATATGCTATTAGCTAAAAAATGAATGGATTAAAACGCGTACAAAAATATTTTCGCACTATCGATTAAGTACAGAAGGTTGAATTTTTTTTCCGGCGAATTATAGCGTATTGAGCGGATAAAGAAAGATGGAGCTTTAATATCGAATTAATAATAAAGTGTTCGCTTTCAAAAAGAGTATACCGGTTTTATAGGTTCATAATCGAAACGCAGATAAAAAAATCGCCTTCTAGATTGAACCACACTTCTAGCATAGACAATCTTTTTATTAAAAAAAAAATCCATATTAAAGTGTTGGCTAATGATAATGAGCTCTGATGGATTTTGGTATCTAATATACTTGGATTACTTGGTCAAGCTTAAATTTCCTTGTGTTTTTTTGGGGAAAAAATAAGAATACAGTAGCACCCCGCTTAAGTGCGCAAATTGAATCCAGATTAAAAAAGTGCGTACTTAAGCGGGATACTACTGTAATCCAATAATTTTTTCGATTTGATCATCTTTATCCAATTGAGTTTATTTAATTTTACCATAGATTATTGAATATCAAAAATCCCATTTGAATTATTGGATTACAAACGGGGTGCGCGCTTAAGCGGGGTGCTACTGTACTAATATTTATGGCTCGGGAACAAAAGGGAAACCAATAAATCCCAAACTGGATTCTGGATTGAAGAATCAATAGATTAATTAAAATTATATTCGACTACCCTAAATAAAATATATAGGCCATCTGATTAGCTAAGAATAAAAAAGAGAGCCCTTTTGCGAAAACAAAATAATATAAACTCGCAAATAATAAATAAGAGGAATAATATCATTCATTCTAGGTTTAATAGAGGTCGAGAAATTGGTATTTGGATCAAGAACGAAATGGGCTGATTAATTGCTATGCGGCTCATATATAAATTTCAACTTTTTATCAATTCTGGAAACAGAAAAAATCTGATTAACTGTAAATCCTAATTACGAAGGATTATTTATGTGAATATTGTCGCATTTTTCTCTTGGGTTATGAATTTAATAAGCTTAATTAAACATTTTTGAATAAATCGCAAGAATTAAGTGCATGTAACTGCGATATTCTACCCGAATATATCATAGAGATTTCCAAATGGTGGGGGATTAAATGTTATACAATTAAACCCAAGAAGATCTCAAAATTGATTTGGATGAAGGTTAAGGGCATGTTTATTAGTAAGGTTCGGTGGATTCGAAAATTCGGACAAAAACATTATTGAAAGGATCAACTCAATAGAAGGATTCTGTTGGTGGATGGCACAATAATTAATTTAAAATATTAATAAGGGGATATTCCGCACAAAAAAAAAAGATGGTCACGCCGATTCGAATTTCTTTTTTGTTACATTTGATCTGAATCAGGAGTTTTGAGTCAAATCTTGACAGGGTTTAAAAATAGACTTCAGTTTTAGATAATCGTAATGAGTTTTTTTTTTAAAAAAGGAATAAATTTGTATATCAAAGTAAAAAACATAAACACATTAACCAATTCTTTCAAGGATCAAATATTTA
Organism: Smittium mucronatum; assembly: GCA_001953115.1. Lineage (NCBI taxonomy): Eukaryota > Fungi > Kickxellomycota > Harpellomycetes > Harpellales > Legeriomycetaceae > Smittium > Smittium mucronatum. The sequence continues at coordinate 14,099 of LSSL01000018.1, read as the reverse complement.
TGTCTTTACCATTGGCTCTAATGTGGCACACTATATTGGTTGGTGATTCTCATTAATTCTTGTAGGATAAAAGGGAGAGGGGATAGGAAGATAACATTGATTTTTCAGTGAATATAAATATTCGGTAAAAGTTTTCATAATTGGCTTGATTCAATTATTCGTCTGGGTAGAAATGATGGAGAACGTGCAAAACAAGAAAATCCGAATGTTTTGGGATTGTGTTGGTGAGAGGGGAGAGGGGAGAGGAAAAGGAAGAGAAGGGTGGATATTTTGGTGGGGAATTCAATGGGCATTTAAACATGCACAGATATCATATTTATCAAATACCAATCATTGTATCTTAGTAACCAGAAAAGTAACGAATACATAAAGATTGCCAGTTCATTTTCCTGAAAAGGAACAGTTTTGTGGTTCTGGATATAGCTATTCTTGATATATTGTTTTATATTGGACAATAACAAACGTTTGTGTAAAGTACAAAGCCTAGAGAAAATTTAAACCAATTAATATCCGTGAAAAAATAAATAAATAAGAAATGTTGGGTGGCAGTAATAAATCCACTCAATTCAAATAGAGGCATAGGGTGGTGTTATCGATAAATTAGAACATCAAAAATAGCAAATGTTCTGATGGGTGGGGTTTGATGAATCAGCTTGGATTGTTGAACAAAGACCGGTACATTTGCCTCCAAAAACACTACTGTTTCAGGGCAACACAAAGACGAAATTGAGCTTTCAATCAATGTAAATATTTGGCACATTATTGATAGTTTTATTGATTACCGGGTGGAAAATGCTAAGTTCGGTAATGAAATTGGTATGTTTTAGGACCCCTAAGAGGTTACTATTCTATGAAATGGCTAGGTGCATTTATTCTACTTAAAGAGAGCATCAAATGAGGATTATTCAGAATAATTAGCTTATGAAGTAAATGTATTGGTATTCTTTATGCTTAAGGGTGCTGGACGATTTTTGCATTGGTAATTTTCATATGCAATGTTGGGTCAAGAGCAAATAGTAAACCACAGTCGGGTTCAATATCACCGACTATTATTAGCCAAACCGAAACATGCAGTACATTTATGGGCAGAAAAACAAAAATATTTTGTGCTTACAGCCAATGTCTGCTTGTTTTCTGGGTTACTGATCAGAAAATTTATACTTAATAGGCGATCTTGTAAATGTAAACATGTTGAATGCGTAAATGGTAACAAATATGAGGTTTTAAAACACTTGGTTTACGAAGGGGTTTGGGAGTACATTTTGGATTAGTTCTTTGGAAGTCAAAATCAGCAATTTTTATTCGCAGATATTTCCTCACACATAGCTTGGTTGGAATCACGTAGATATGAACTAAAAGGAAGATTAGTAGTAAATATTGGGATAAGCTCCAAGTTTCGTTTTTGTATTTTCTTTTCTTTTTTTCGCTGAATGGGCTAATAAATGGCGCTTTTTTGGTTTATTAATAACGCTAGTGTTGTTGCAGTGGATCCCACTTCTCAAGAATAATGGATGCACCAATGGATAATAGACATCAAGTATTGAAGAATGTCAAGACACCATTGGTTTTCAAGATAGCATACATTAGATAAATAATAGACAGGAATATCAAGTGTTACGTAAATGAATGATTAAATAGACGCAAATATTTAGATCAATAGGCGATTGGGTCACAGGGATATACCCGCTAGATCACAATTGGCCGTAATCTTGATCTGGCAGATGCACAATCCAGTAATGGGCTGTGGGGAAATGCACAACGAATGCCGGCTGTTATTTTGTTTCCAATAGCATAACCGGGTGGAGATTGAGTTGCGGGAGCTTTGAATGGACGAACCAGAGGGGCTCAGGAGCTGTCAGCTCAGAGGCGCACCATGTTTTTAGTTTTTACATGTTTTTGCCTCTCCAACGCCATCTAGGGATCCTTCCAGATTTAGTGGCGAATGTGCTGGGGTTCTTCGCAGATGACATCTGCCAGCACACAAATGTGCGTTTCTATTGGATACAGACCCGGGATTATTAGCAAGAAAGGTGGTTGGATTGTGCCTCGATTGGAGAGGATAGAATAGAAATACATATAATCAATTTAGCGAATTCGAATTGGCAGCGGAGAAAAATGCCAATTGTTTTTTTTTTTTCCAGAACCTTTGAAACTGTTTCTAGGTCTGGCTTCTGCTTACGTTTTTTTCAATATACAAGCATCGCAAAATACACTTATTGCCCTTGATAGACTGGTTTTTCTTTTACTTTTTATTTTTTCAGAACGCACGTAAGGATTTCCAAGTTCATACCCTTCAAAATTCCATTCCTCTTTACTATCTTTCACAGTTTCCTGATTCTTGATTTTGATTTTGATTTTCAATTTCCTCATTCCCTTTACTCATCCGCTCCTCTTCATCTCTTCATTTAGGAACTCAGTCTCACCCCTGCCATCATCGCTGCAAATAGTAAGCTACCTCTCCTTCAGTTTCTCATCTTGTTAGCTATTACTAAGTCTATCCATATTGACATATCATCTATCATTTCCTTTTACTCTTTATACTTAATTTCTGAATTATCTTTTCTTAATTTCTCACAAGTTTTCCTCTTTATTCATTCTTTAAATATTTTTACCCTTTATACCTCTAGGCTACTTCAGTGGAGATTGTTTTTGTTTTTTTCTATAATAAAAATTTGGTTTGTTCTTTGAAAGGTTTTTTTTCTTTCTTTTTTTATCATACCTTTCTTCCCAAACTTTCATATTTTTAACTTTTTGTAGATGGATTCTGTGATTCGCAGGAAATTGGTAATAGTAGGGGATGGTGCTTGCGGAAAAACTTGTCTTCTAATAGTCTTTTCTAACGGAACTTTTCCAGAGGTATTCCTATTCCTTTAATCTCCTTCTTTTAATTTTAGTAACCCTTTCTTTTAACTCAACAACAGGTTTATGTTCCTACTGTCTTTGAAAACTATGTTGCTGATGTCGAAGTAGATGGTCGCAGAGTCGAGCTAACTCTGTGGGATACCGCTGGGCAGGAAGATTACGATCGACTCCGTCCTCTTTCATACCCTGATTCTCATGTTATATTGATATGCTTTTCGGTAGATTCTCCTGATTCCCTTGAGAATGTCCAAGAAAAGGTATTCTCTATTCTATACTTTTTTTCAATTCATTTTTCTCATACTTTATACCTCTTTATTTAGTGGATTTCCGAGGTTTTACACTTTTGCTCCGGTCTACCCATCATTCTCGTCGGTTGCAAAAAAGATTTGCGTAGAGATCCCCGTGTCGTTGATGAGTTGGCCAGAAATGGTCTCCAACCCGTATCCACTGAGCAGGTGCGTTTTTATTTTTATTTATTTCCTTTCAGCTTCTTATGATGCCTCTTTATTTTCTAAAGGCTATGGCTGTTGCCACCAAAATTGGTGCATACAAGTACCTTGAGTGTTCTGCCAAGGAAAACGATGGTATCCGTGAGGTCTTTGAGGCTGCCACCAGAGCTGCTCTCCAAACTAAAACCAAGAAGAAGAGAGCCTGCTTAATTTTGTAAAAAAACTCAACATCGTTCCGCTCTCTCACATTCCAAAGCTTTCCTCAAGTTGTTTCCCCGCTCTATCTTTCTCTCACTAATTAAATGCTCTCAATCTATTTTTCTTTATTCGCAAATCGACTTTTATATTTCACTTCTCAATAATACTCTACCTCTATTTACAATAACCAACTTTTCATTATTTTTATTTTACAATTGTATCACTGGTATACTATATGTTCATAAGTTTATATTAATCTTCTTTTTACAAACTACTGCAAAACTGTTTCATACATAATATGTGATAAATTCAAACATGTACTTTTAAAAAATTATCAACGGTTCTAGCAATGCGTCATTCTTTCTTGAACTAAATCTCATGTTTTAGTATCTAAATCCAATCCTTTTAATTATACCACTTGTGTAACACCTAAAATTTCCAGATATATTCTATTAAAAGTTTACACTGGAATCCATGTATGAACATCACCTTGATCAGCTTGATGTCCACAACCATAAAAGACTTTGGCAATTATCAAAGAATTTTTTACAAGAGCGGTAAAATTGGTAGGATCCAGAAATTCGTCGGGGTGAAGGAATATATCATCAATAGCTTCCAGACTCCCCTATTTTTCTTGTGTAACTTCTAAGCGTTTTTTCTAGCTATATTTTTTGAATCTAGAAAAGATCATCTATAGATTATTATTACTATTATTACTATTATTATTATTATTATTATTATTATTATTATTATTGGCAGTTTGGATTCCCATCCCCTCTTCCTACCGCTCCCCTCCCATTTCCTCCTCTTTTCTTCCCCATAATGCATTTTCCAACTTTCTTGTTTGAACGCTTACACATTCTAGAATCAGGTACATCTTGTGCCAAGTAGAAAACTACGACAAGAAATTTCTGTGTAGTTTGATTTGCTATAAATCGGAGAAACTAATTACTAATAAAATCATTTGGCCCTGTTAAAATCAAATATTATCTAATCTATCGATTAAATAAGCGCCATTACTAACTGAGAAATAATGGCTCGAACAAGTCTATAGAGTTGTTGTATAAATCTTGTACATTTCCATTTGGCATCAAAACACCAGTTGGATTGATTGGAATTCCAGTAGCTTGATTTATGCCTGCCAAGCCTGATTTAAACCTGTTTATTCGGATAGTAAAACCTTTGGTCATATATAAAATACGATTGATTCCTTTTTTTTTTTCTGTCGCTTTAGACCTTTCAGAAATGAAGGTTCAAAAATGGTCCACATTTTGGGTTCAAAAGAAGCTCCCCAAAAAAACAGCATCCACAATTACACATTTACTGCCCCTCCTCCTCCTCCTCACCTCTCCAATTTATTCAAATGATAGTACCCATTTCGAAAAAAAAAAAAATTGGAGCCCAAAAATTAATTTGAAACCTGGATGGGTTAAACTCGTTACATCGTAAACCCGCCAACAGGTTTAAATTGCAGTTCAGCATCGCTACCAATTGAAAAATTATTTAATCGGATCTGAGCGAGCGGCATAAAGGGTAATATCAAACGAACAGTTTCGTGTGTTATTGATATGAATATCAACCCTTCTGTCTAGACGTGCTTAAGAATTCCTGCTTCTACTCAGACACTGACTCATAAGAATCATTTAGTAGTTATAAATTATGAATGGTGGGAATATTTAATAATTGCTCGTCAAAAATTGATTTGTATTGCCAAAAATCCTGAAAAAAAAAATGCTTCTCAAAGGAAGCATTATTCTTATTTAGGGAGGATTATTTTGTGGATCTAAGGCGTTTTTATTCCAATTTAATTCAAAATAATCGTATAATTCTAGCTATATTCCGCTTCACAGATCACTATCCATAAAACATGATATTTTTTCTAGTATTCTCAATACTTGTGTAGAGCTGAAGTAAATTTAGACTTGTACCAGTTATGAGGAAATCGGTTCTAATAGATTCTAGAAGGGCTGAAAATGACATAAGAGAGGAATACTGGTATAAATTAGTCGTATAATTCTATTCGCTATCGATCGAACTATCAATAGTTTTTTATCTGTACCGAATTTGGTTTGTTTAAGGATAATATGAAATCAGTGTGCCTTTGTAGTTATGATTGTCTTCTGAAGGGAAGCACATTAATGAATGGTCAACTTTTACCAAGATAAAATTCAGATTTGTGTTTCTTATAAGCTATGGCCTCGATAAAGGTGCAACAAATAGGCCCGAATATAAGCCTTCTAAAAAGTTTAAATCCATGTAGGGGAAGAGAAATCTCGGGATTTTCAAGAATTTCGGGCGAGTATCTGGTTTCAAAAAAAAGCAAAGAAAGAATATCTTCAAGCGGATATTCTAGAGAACATTCCAAATATTCTAGACCAAAAATTACAGAAATCTGATAAAGATCTAAAACTGATGCTACTGGAAATGAAATGCAAATTAACGGATCTGAGAGAATATGGGAATCACGCCAGTGTAATTTTATAACTAAACCGCCTGTATTTAGGTCCTTTTAAATGTTCTGTTCATGTGATGATGAGTGTATTGGGTGGTCTATTTCCAATAGCAGATTACTGCCTTTAGAATCAAAATTCTCTAAGACTAGAAAGATCCACAAATTATTTCCCCTTAACGCGTTAATTTTAAGATTTTTGATTATAGGACGAAATTTATAGACAGTGAATTCGTAAAGAAAATATATAGAGTGAACTAAAAGTTGGTTTTATTTTCTATCCGTGATTTTTTTTTTTTTATCTTGAGTGAAGAATCATCTGAAATAGAATAGGATCGATTGAGAGAATGTTAGGAGTTTGTCGGCGACAAAATACTTTTAGTGATTAATAGCATTGAGTTCTTGGTTAATCTAGTAGGACAGAAGGGATTCTGAATAGATTACAAATGATGGTATTGATTTTTTCATAGCTTGGAAAGAGATAGATCATACATGATGGACCCACATATTCCAATAAGCTCTTTGACCAATATTTTCATAAATCTATTTAAATCGAATAGATTGGAGCCATTCTGAAATCCAGTACGTTTTAAATTGAAGAAAATAGCTTTGACTGCCCAACTAAAGTATTCTTCTCTTGGTAATTTTGAAGCCTTTACCGAGGTAATCATAATTCTATACTGATATGCTTGAGGAATAGTTGCAGATAATTGAAGGCTTGATACGGATTATTCCTGGTTATATAGAGAACAGAGAATTATTCTATCCTATTGATTAAAGATGGAGCCATAGCTTTTTCTGAAAAAAAAATATTCGAAAAAATGATAAAATTTCTGGGGATGACTGAATCAAAAAAGTAGGAGCAGAAATTTAAATGCGAGTCTGGGATATGACTTCAGAGAATAGGGGTTATATAAAATGGATTTAAACCCAAATAGATGAACTAGAAGTCAATTTTTATGATTGCGTTTTCAAAAAAAAATGGACCTATTTCACAAAAAAAATTTCATAAGCATTAGCCAAGCTATCGACTACAGGAAAAATCTATGTGGATTACGGCGTAAATTATGTTTTGATAGATGGGCAGAAAAAGATTTTGATAAGGAGGCATAACTTATTAAGAAAATAGTTATTTTGTAATCGCAAGCCTGAATAAAAGTACAGAACTCTTATTAATAGAACTGGGATCAGAATTCTAGAATTGATGTTCTTTGGGTAAAAAGAGGGTCCTCTCTGGTTTTTGATAATCATGAATTTTTCTAAATACATTTCCCAAACTTATAAATGTAACATACAGTGTGTATTTTTTTTTAGAATTCATTTATAGGCCTAAAAAACATACGTAGTTATTTCAGGAGTATTTCTGGCACAGAATCGACTTAAATCCGTTTATTCAATTTATTTCTTCTCTTGAATAGCGAAATGAAAGTTGAAGATGCCAATTGAATTTCGATAAAAAGTGGAAAATGATTACTGATTAACCTCAATAAATAAAACAAATACCATTGAGTTTTGGTTCCATAAAGACTTCTTATTTCGGGTATAAATTTAAGAAATCCACTTAGTATGAGCGAAACAGGTGGCCTGGATAAATATTGAAAAATGAAGTTGTATGAAAATTTATGTTTAAAATAAATTTCTAAACGTCCATAAGAGTCTTTGAACGACTCTTAACTGGTCAAAAGCTGAATGCGTTGGCCCCTAAAATACAAGAGAAACTTTTATCTTAACACTAAATCTTTTTGGATATTTCATTTTGCTAGGTTAATTGACAAACGAATTGAAGATGGAAATTAGGTGAAAGTTTTTGAAAATGGGTGATTGAGGGTATATCGAAATTTTTTCTGCAAAGTCTTAATAAAAAAAAGGCTACAATTGTGTTACCGAGGCTAAAATCATACTTAAGATTTGTGATCGAGTATGAATCAAAATATTGAAATTTCGTTATGTTCTAAAATTGGAAATCGTAATTTGGGCCTGAATATTTGGCTTTTTTTTTTACTACATGTCGCGTTGAGGTAGCTTCAAAAATATCATTGGCCCATCCAATTTTTGTAGATAATTATTGGTTATAAAGCAAAATGGGTCAATGAGTTAAAAGTCATACAAAAAATGTATATGTGTAGCGAATAGTCGGTAAAATATCAGCCTTTTACATGCACGACTATAAATGTATTTCTTTTAGGGTTTTCAGGGACACTATTTGTACTACCAATGGAGTTACCCGAAATATTGAATATTTTTCTTCTAATTTTTTTAAAAAACGAGTCGGTTTTTGACCTGTATAATTCAAACCCCCCCCCCATTCAATCACCTTTTTCACTATCGATTAAAATATTTTCAACCAATTAATTTATATTCAACTCCAAGTGCCCCGATTTTGTAAAGTTAAAACAGTTTTATTCTGTAATAATAACTTTATAGTTGATGGGTTAAAATATATCCCAAATTCAAAAAGTTTAAATTTTATTCAGTCTTAAATATTTTCATTAGATTAGAAATCTTCTGGTATTTCAAAAAAAGTCTCTAAGTATGCATTGAAAAATCGTTTAGATATTGAATTATTACAAAAAAATAAAATAATACCAAGTTATAAACCGATTTTTCGGATTTATATAGCAAATAAATAAATAGAAATATTCATAAATCACAAAAAAAAATATCTTTCTTTTTTTCGAAAAGATATAATCCTATATTTTCAAATGATGTTATTATAATTTATTGAAATAAAAGTCTAGATAATAATAATAATAATAATAATCTATATATTCTAAAAACACTAAAAGATGTTTGAAAATAAACTCACTAAATATTATTATTAATTTTTAAAAATAAAAAAACCACTATTTAGTTTCTGAACAATGGAATATATATCAATTTACACTTATTTATTTATTTGACTCAAAATATATCTTTAGTAAAGAGGTAATAGTAAATTACATCGGATGTGGTTATATCTCAATAAATATTTGCGTTTTTTTTTCTTGGATTTTTGTAATATGTATAAAAATATTAAAATGGCTGTTGTTTAAAGATGGTTTTAATAAAATTTATATTATAAAAAAATAAATACCTTTATGAAAATAATCGAAAAAAGTTAAATTGTATTATCAATTGCGGCAATATAAATCTTATATGTTTTTCGGAATATACCCTAAATATACCTTAAAATTGATTGATTTAAATCCTAAAAATAACAATTAAGATTATTATATATCTAAAAAATTATGCTCTGATTTTAAATTTAAACAGCGGCTTTTGGGTAATTTGAAACAGTTACATTAATAAGACATATATAATGAAGATAGTTGCCTATAGAGAATAATATATAAAATAGTAAGCAGGTGTGGAATTATTAATTATAATTATGTGTCTGGTGTTTTTGATTTCTCTAAAAAAAAGCTCTTTCTAAAGCTGAAAATAAATACAAAATAATTTATTTCGGCTTCTAACTCCTCAAAGCCTTAATATATATCAAATTTCCTGAATTTTTTCATTAAAATGAGCCGCCTGACTTAATCCATAAAAAATAAAATTATCTGCTAATTTTTGCCTGATATTAATTTAAAAATCAAAAAGATCATATAAAAGAGAAAATTAAATATTCTAAAATGACCCCTCTTCAGAAAACCCCTTTAGGGTTTTTTCGATTTTTCGATTAGAATTTAAGTGTCGATTTTTAAATACCATCATAAAAAAATATTAGCCCTTGTATTTTCATTTAATAAATTATTAAAGACATTTAATAATAAATGTAAAATAAAATGAAATCAAAATTTGATTAAAAATATAATAATTGGAAAAATAAAAAATGAATCATAAAAAAAACATCTAATCTTGGAATTATAGAATATAATAAAATATTAAATTTCACAAATCTGGTTTTTTCTTTATAAATTTTAAAGAAAATTTGTTTTTTGTAAATTTGTATTTTATTAATGCCTTTTTAATATTGCGTATCATATATTTGAAGTTTGTGATATTAATTCTTTTTCTTCTTTTCAATAGTTTAAATTATTTTTGGCTACAAATATATGCGAAAATATTATTTTATTAATCAAAACAAAAAAAAACCCATACTATTATTTCCATTTTTTGTATTGAGATATAATAAGTAAATAATGAAGGAGGTAAAATAAAAAACTGATATATTGGTTTTAAAATGGTTTAAAAATATTGGGAAAAAAATATCATTATATAAATCTATGTTAATCTATTTTTTTTAAATTTTATTATTTATATCACGATAAATAATTAAATGAAGATAAAAATAATATGTATGATTATATTTGTTGAAAATATTTTATAAAAAACTTGATTTTTAATTTTTTTTTTTTTTTTGAGTAAAATCATATCAATATAACTAGATCATAATTTATAAAGGAAAATAATAAAATTTCATAATAGTTTTTTTGATTTTGGGATTGTCTTTATAAATATATTTATGAGGTCAATGTTAAAAAAATAGGGTATGACAGGTTGATAAAATTTTTTAGTTAAGTCTTCCGGGGTTTTATTAAAAGTATTTTCCGTAGTTCAAATTTATGGAATTGGTGGTGAGTTTGATTTTTAATAAACTTTTTTTACGAATTAAATACATTTTTTTCGGAGTATTGTTTTTAAATATAATTTTTTTAGTCAAAAATAAACAGGACTAAAAAAATAGAAATAAAATTAGTGATTTTTATCTTAAATCTGCATATTTAATGATAAAAGAACCCAATTAAAATATAAAAATTCTTTTATAACTTAAAAATTTTTCCAAAAAAAAATCATGAAAGATATTAAATTGAGTAATGTTAATTATAAAATTCCAAGTTCTAGAATAAAATTCCCATAGGCTTCGAAGTTTATATTTAGAAAAATTTTAAACGCCAAAAAATCTTCAAGTTATCTCGAAATAGTTCATCAATATCCTTATTTAATTTTAAATATCTTAATAGCTTCAGTTATGTTTTAATTACTACCAGATTAATTAAAAAAATAAAAATAAAAATTTCGTTCAAAAAAAAACAAATGTAAATAAATTATAATTTTATGCTCCCTATATCTCAAAAACCAAACTTATCAGTTATTTGTGTCATTATTACCTTCCATTTGATATTTTATCGACTAAAACTAACCTTATTTTGAATTTTTAAATCCTATTTCATCCAAAAAATTGATTCATTTTCTGTTCCGATATTCCTAAAAAACCAAAAATATAAAATAAAATGACAAATTTGGGTTTCTAACGAACATTTATTAATAAATATTTTTCTTTGGGCCATTATGGAGACATCTATAAAATATTTTAAAATATTTTAAGTGTACTACTTAAACCTCTGAAGAATATAGTATTATTTTGATTTGATTTAGTTTAATTTCAAAAAAAAACATAAATAGGCAGCTAACTCTTTTAGTGCTAGAATCACAAAAATATGTCCATTTTTAAATCAATTTTTTTTTTATTCAAATCAGGTTTTTAAAATTCAGATAACTTTTGTTTTCAATCAATAGAAATGGATAAAATTTTCAAATAGAATAAAGTAAACTCTGCCTCAGAAAGGCCTAAATTTTTTTTCTTCTTGGTAACTAATCACTAAAATTCAAGACTGAATATTTTAATGATAATTTTTATATTGAATAAAACATTGGATACTGGATATTGGATATTGGATATTTCCAAATCATTTTACAAAGTAGTTTTTAATAGTGATTCTGTTCAAAATTTAATTACTACGACTTAGTTATTAAACAAAAAATATCACCAAAGTCATCCTATTAATTATTTTATGATATAATAAATTAATTCGCACAAAATTTAACATAAAATACGGAAATTAGAAAAAATTACATTATTAATTAATTAGTTGAAATTTTCATTAAACGGGGTTTTATTAAAATAAAAATTTATTTATTTCTAAATAAGTTATTCAATGGAGGAGTAAGCCACTGATCTTTAAAAAAAAATCGCTTTTAGTTAATATCAACAAATTTTAAATGAATTGGTTGCGCTTTTAGGATATTTAGAGGATGATAAATTTTAATTGGAGGTTTTTATCATTATAGGCGAATAATTAGGATAAAATCCCTAGTATAAACCTGAATACTAAAAATTAAAAACTCAACATTTAAAACTCAATATTTATTATTATTCAGAACTAGCTTAATTTTTTTTGCACTGAAACCTACCATTTTAATAATTTTCGGGTCATTTTTTTTCATTAACATTTTTTTTATATCTGAGTAAAATTAACTTGTGTAAATTCGAAATCAATAAAATTAAATTGATTTTTACTGTTTAAAAATCGAAGCAGGTAATTCAGATATTTACCAGTTTTTTTTTCATAATAAGTATATAAGATGTGATTTATAATAGTGTTAAATATTGTCGGAAGCGGATTTCCCATACCAGTTAGACTGGCATAAGTCTTCGCTTCTAAACTGCTGTCGTGTAGCCGAAGGTGAGGCAACGACCAACATACTATCACTAGTATATTCTTCGTCCTCATCCAGCAGAGACTTTAGGGCAGGTATTACTCCCTTACTCAGTCTATATAAAATTCGCCCATTGCTCCCTGTACTGACAACACTAAGTGTTTGTACAGCCCCCACGGTAGGAATAACAGGCGAGAACCTTACCGGGGGGTTGGGACCAGAGTTTAACGAAAGTACCATTAAAGAAGATACAAGTTCTTCCATAACTGGTTCTCCCGCCAAGTTCACTGATGGGTCTAAGTCTTCACTTGGTTCGAGGGCTTCTATAGAAATCAAAGCCGAAGCCTCACTATCCCTATCGTCTGCCACCTCTCTCCAAGCGTCCACCTCTGGGGCAAATTCATCAGAATAACCACCAGACTTGACCAACTCATGATCGCGTTTAATCATGCCCATAGCAATATTAAAGCTAATGCCTCTCTCAAAATAAACTAAAAGGGTCTAAAGGGAATGATCCTAACCCACGAAAGAATAATACGACTTAATACAACTTAATACGACTACCAACACAAATAATATAAAATAATTTATATTTATAAAAATTTAACAAAACAAGACTATACTAGACTACGAGTATAATTAAAATGACTACCACCAGTCTGATAGCGTGCTAAGACTTTCAGACTATAAAAAGGGCGTAGCTTAACCTTAGGAGCTCAACGCGTCCTACCACTTTAATATTAATATATTTATTATTAGTATTGCGAAAATAAAGCTTTATAAAAACACTTGAAAAATTCACATTTTGAGCTTGTTTAATAATCAATTATAAATTTTTTTCATTTACTTGGTTTAAAAAAATAGGGAATTTTAAATTACCCTTAAGTAGAAGTATATCTTTCAAATATATTTTTATGAATAGACCAAATTTTCGATTCAGAAAAGCATATATCAGGGGAATATCCCTAAATTTAAGTATTATTAAATCTTTTGGGTGTATTTATGGATTCATTGGAATATTATATAATGGGGTTTTTTTTTAAAAAAAAATTTCAACTCGATATAAACGAATGGAGATGCTAATACAGACACTAATATCTTTTTTTACCTATATTTCAAAATTTTGAGAGAAAATTCCTACGCAAATTCTCTCTGCAACCAAGGGCTCTGTACTCGCTGAAAGTTATTTCAAAAATATTTTAGTATTATGCGTTAATAATTGTATGATTTTCTTAACTCTTACATGTTTTCCCGCAGAAATTGAAATTCCTTCCCAATCAAATGAAAATTTTTCCAAATTAATTGAAAAATTTTCCCAAAATAATTACGCGATTTTACAATGGAAGACACTACATCCCAAATAACCAATAATATTTTCCAAAATGAATTGGATTTTTTCCCGAAAAATAGCTCAATTTCCCAAAAATTCTGAATTCATTTCCCAAAAATCTACTCTCTATTTCACAAGAGGGAGAATTACAAAAATAGCCATTTTTTATTATCGGAATCAATTCAAAATATTATCGTAACTAAAAAAGGTCCTCCTGATTTCTTATTGGATTTTATTTACAATCCCCTCCAATAAAAATAATTATTAAATATGTAACAAATAAAAATAATTTTTAACCTCTCACTAGGACTAAATAAACACGCTTATTTTTTTTATTAGTAATTTTTTTCTAAAAGGAACATACACTCTTTCTTTCTTTCTTTTTTTTTTT
>LSSL01000016.1:25997-90664 GCA_001953115.1 Smittium mucronatum | reverse complement strand
ATATGCGATGATTTTACGAAATTTATATTATCATAATTTTTTGGCTAACAGATTTTATAGAATTCGAATATAATGACATTAATAATTTTAGATCAAATTAATAATTATAAAAATAAAAATTTTGGCCTAAATATGCGTGGGTATCAAATAAATTCAAAACATGAGAATCGGTAAATTTTTTTAATTTTTTTTTTTGTATATATATATATATATATATATATATTAAATATTATGAGTTATTATAATTAGAACTATCACATTTAAATAATTTTTATTTACACTAATTAGATGAAAAATATTAAATCACCAAACACCAAATAAAAAATGAACAGTTATAAAATTTATAAATATTTTTTTAGTTTGATTTACTAAAGACTTATTTCTTTGAAAACTCCACTTTTACACCCATTTACTGTTTCCCATGAAAATTTTTTATCTAATTAAAATTTAAAAATATTTTATTAGTATATTTTTTTAAAAAAAAATTTAGGGAGAAAAGTTTCTATTAATTTAAATTAATATACTTTTTAAAAATAAATAAAATTTTTCGCATGATTAAAATTTTTTTAAATCTCAGGTCTAAATTTTTTTTGAGATACTTAATTCTTTACGCGTTTTATTTTATTTTATTTTATTTTATCCTAATTAGTAATAAAATTATGATACTGGTTTTATAAAGGGGTTAATTTTTATTTTATTGACCAAGAGAGGATTTTTTTAGAATCGTAATTCACAAAGAAAATCCCGTTTATCTATAAAGCCACCGATTTTTAGCACAAAACTAGCATTAAAAATCGGGTATTGAATTTTAAGCGTAATTATTTCTTCTTCTTTTAGTATAAGTAACATATTTAAGTATGCATTAAAATTTGGTACATTAATAAATTAAAATAATAAAATGTCTTTATAGAAAAAATAATGATCATAAATAGTTAGAAATATACAATATCTTTAAATATGGACTTAAAGTATAATTATTTTGAAATTATTATTACTATTTCAACAAAAGGGATAAATATTAGTAGATTTATATAACAGCTTTTTTAAATAATATTCAAAGAATTATTTGGGGTAAGGGGAGGGTTGTGTAATCAATTTATTCAATATATTAATTAATCGTAGTCACTTAAAGTATGTCAAGTGTTTTTATGATATATATTCAATTTTTTTTACCTATAAAATTTTTTCTATATTTATTTTTATTTTAAATAAATACCAATAGCAGGATTTTACTATTGGAATCAATGTTTGGATATGAAAAAGTTGAGAATTATATGATTTAAGAAGAGTTTTTAAATGACATCATACAATCAAGGTAACAAAAAGCTCAATATTTTTATTAGAAAAAATTATTATTAAAACTAATCATATGAATTTAGAAATGTCTAAAACTTCATGCTATTTCGGGAACTCATGTTGTAAGCTGTAAAAAAACAATTTCTTATTTCTTATAATAACGTGCTTATTATTATTTTTATATAATATACATAAGCTATAAAAATATATTAAAGATAAATTTTTTTATAATAGCCAAAAAAAAATAGTGTTAAAAGTTAAAAAATCAACACCCAAAGCATTTTAGATTAATAACTTAGAGACAAATATTAGCCTAAAAAATTCTATACATATTATGAATTTTTGTTTAGGGTTTTTATACTTTATTATAGATATTTTTAAAGAGTTTGAATATCCTAAACACTATGATATTTATTCACTCTTTCAACAAAAAAAAAAAGTCTGTATTATGAGTTTTTAAATCATATAGGTTTAAATACTTTGCATCCTATTTTCCTACTTATTAGAGTGAAAAAAAATTATATGAAAAACGGATATATCTATAAAGGGAATGTGCATTTGGTTTAAATGGAATTTTAGAAATTAATTTCGCAAATATATGTGTATTTTTATTGTAAAAAATAAAATACGATTTTCTTTTTATATCATTCATCTCATATAAAAAATTATATCTTCAACTCTAATTTATTTTCAATTCTTTGTCTGAAGTCTAGAAAAAAATGTAAATGTACATTTTTATAAATAATATATCATATTTGATTTAAATAAATAAACTTTCGACGTAATTATGCAAAATTTCTACTTTTTCTCTTTCAAGATCAAGAATTTAGAGATTTATTAAATAAAACAAGAATTATTAATTCTAAATATTAACTATAAGATTTTTCATGGCCCATAAATAAATCCATAATTTTATACATTAAAAAAACATAGCAAAAACTGGGGTGGGTAATAAAAGTTCAAAGAAGTCAGGTTATATTTTATTTCTGTTAATTTCAAAATTTTCGTTTATAAATGTGTCGTGTTTTTCTCGTTTTCTTTTGAGGCAAAATTATTTCGTAGAGTAGATGGAATTATTTATTCTAATAAATTTCTTGAAAATAATTGCAAATATAAAGATAGGTTTCTTTTCAAATCCATCTTAATTTATTTTTTATTTTATTAATATATATTTATCTCAATCTCAATTTATCTGAGAAGAATAATGAAATTATACCTATAGATGCTACAAATTTAAGTATAGTTATTTTTTTTATTCATTCACATAAATTTAATAAACTGTTATTTATAAATTGCTTTATAAAAAGATGAATTAAGAAGTTCATTATAGAGGAGAATAAATTCCAAGATTAGAGAAATCGTGTGAAAAAAATAGGCGATAAAAAGGCCATATAATTATATTTTTAGAATAATATATATATTTTTTGATCCAAAAAAGCATATTTAACAGAAAATATGATTTTAGAGGTATAAGTTTGCAAAAAAATTAATCACAGTTAATTAATATTTTTAATGAAAATAATTGTTAAATTAAATGTATAATTTTTGTTGTGTTCAAAATATTATAATATTAAATTTTTATTAAAATATTTGTGACGAAAATGAAGATGAAAATTATTTTATACATTATTTATGTCTAAAGCAAGTTAAAAAAAAATCAAGAAAGCTATATTTTGATAGTTTTTTTATCTTTATTTTTTGGTTATATGTAATAATATTTATAAAACATACAAAATCGTTATAATGATTTAGGTCTCAAAAATTAAATTATCAAATAAATCAGTTAAAATTAAGGTTAAAGTTAAATTTGATATTTGTTATCAATTTTCTTATCAATTTATTTATCGAATAATTAATGAATTTGATTATAATATTTTAGGGCAAGAATTAATTCACGGTTTAAAATGAAAATAAATTATATTATAAAAAACCCAAAAATAAGGTTTATTTTTGGTGTATCGGTATAAAAATAAAAGATATGATAAAATTTTTCATCAATGATTTTTATAATAATATATTCTACTCCAATAAATTTTAAATTAAAAACGTGTTATTTTAATTTAATTTAGTATAGTTTTATGAATTTTGTAAAAAAGCTATTTAAAACGTAAAAAACAGAGTTTTTTATTATCCAGGTCGCATTTTTTACTTAAGAAAAATTTCCATTTTTCAAACAATAAAAATAATCAAATTCCATTTAGTGTATACAATTCTAATGAGAAGAGTGTATTGAAATTTTTTATCCGAAAAGATTACCAATACTTATAAAGGATTTGAAAAATCAAAAAGCTTAGCTAGATTAATCTTATTTAAAGAAAAAATTTATTATTTTAATTCCTTATCGTACAATTAAGCAACAAGATAGGTTTTTAATAATATATAAAAAAGAAAATTTTGGAATCTGATCAGAAATTTCTAATATTTAATATTAAAATTTAATATTTGAATTATCTTTGATTCAAATTCTAGCGAATTTTATTTATTAATATTTATAAGATTTATATGTATTCGTTTATAATCTAAAAATAAATATATAATAATTTATCTAATAATTTTTTTTTTTCTCTTTCCAAAAAATATTAAGATTTTTTAGCCCTTTTTTTTAAAAAAATTATCGGGTTGGGAATTTTTTTTATTTTCATTTAATATGCTTAGTAAAAATGGGGTTAGATTTCGGGGAATAATTTTACCCAAAATTAAAGTCTATTCAGCCTTCCCATTGCTTATATTTATATGATCAAAATTTTATTTTGTTGATTATTGTATTTAATTTTATTAATTTTGTAATATTTTTTATTTATCTCATCTTATCTCAACTATTATAAAAATAAAGAAATAGTATTTAAAATAAATTATATAGAAATTACACATTTTAACAGAAATTTAATCTCCAAAAATAAATAGATATGTATTTATATTAGTTGATACTAAAAAAGCTATAAACTAAATGAATGTTTTTTTTATTTTACCTAAAAATTTATATAATGCTTTTTTTATAAATTTTAAATTATCATCTTATAAAGTCTTTTATTATTTTGGAAAGAATATATTTTATCATGCTATAGAAATGAATGCAAGTTCCAAAATTTATAGATCCAATTAATTATTATTATTATATATATATGTAAGCATCTTTATTATCTATACAAAATTGAAATTATAGTTTAATAAATCATTAAACTTTATTTTATGTCCATAAAAACCAGTTATATTTCCATACGATCATAAATAGATATTATTATAACAATCAGGTTTTAAACAGACTTTTTTTGTTACTAGTTTTGTTTAAATCTCATAATTGAGATAACTTTTTTTTTCACTATCACTTTATAATAAAAACTTAAGATCAAGTTTGAAAAGATTTAATAAGTTTTTTTTACTGATTACGAATAGGCTCCAATAATATTACATTTTTTATTGTCTTAGTTTTTAACACATCATATTACTTTTTTTCAAATTTCAAAAAACAGTTATAAAACATGCAAATAATAATAAATTCATCGCAAAAAATGGTTGCTGTCGAAATTTCACGCCATGATTATTTTGGTGTTTTTTCCGGAACGCTTTATCCAATTTATATGATTAAAATTATGCATTCAACTTGACACTCCTATAATTGAGTTGAAATAAATATTTTACCTACTAAAAAGATCTTATTTTTTATGGAAATTCATCAAAAATTCGATTTCATAGATTCAGGAGTATTCTTTCTATTAGCTAAATGCTCGTTGGAAAAATGGATATTTTTTGTATAATTTCAATTATCAATTAATCCGCAGTGTATTATAAATAATATTAGTAGCAATTATAATAGCTATACGCCTAAAGATTAGTTTTTTTGAAAGAAGTTTAAACAATGTGGTTTTCATTTTAACAAAAAAGTGTATCGCATGAAATCGATACATGGTTGTGGCTATTTATATTAGTAGCAATACGATTATTGTCCATTAAATGAAATATATTTAAAAGAATTATATAATGTTAAAAAAAATAAGATCACTATTTTTTTTTTCACTTAAAATTATTTGAAAAAATTTTAAGAAGGTAATAAAATATGATCGAAAAAATTGAACAGGGTAGAGAACTTAGAAAAAAATGCCACTCAATTCTTGACTGCTGCTATAGCATCTCCATGCCTTGTAAACGTTGATGGATGTATGGAAATAACCTTTGAGCCTAATTTTTTCACCTCCGATAACACCCTTTATATAATCTGGATTTAAGTAATTTATTATTATTCGGTTGAAAAATATAGATATGGCTCAGTTAATTTCAAATTATAAGTGTGAACATTCTAAATCACTAAATCAACGAATTGCTTTATATCCCATAAACATAAACATCACCAACCAATAGATATCAAATCTCGTCTTCGTCTAAAATGAACATTTTTAACCGAGGTTAATCAATATCATAATTATTTAAGAAAGACTCAACTTGCAATAATAATCGATTTATACTGTATTTTGCCATGGATTTAAGTGACGATGATTTCGATTACTCAGCTGAGATAGAAAAATACAGGAATGTTGTTTTGTCGGCTTGTACATCCTTGGGAGGTCTCGAAAAGGATCCTAAAAATCCAGATTCAGGATATAAATATGTTCCAGGTTACGAATGCATTGATTGCTTGAAAGATTTGAAGAGATACATAAGGATAGATGAAATGGGTGGCGAACGTTTAGTGTTAAAATGGCTTGCTCAATGGAAGGTTTTCACAAGAGATCTAGTTCCTATTTTTGAGCAAAGTTCCGATGCATGGCTAAACTTCGAAGGCCAAGACGACAAACCTTGGTATCATTGTGAAGAGGGGAGAAATGATTCGTATTATACTGTCTGTTTATGCAGTAAGTTCATAACGTTTTTATGCATCATTTGGATCTTTTCTTAATTTTTTATTTTATTATGTTCCAGTCGATTTGTTTGTATTTATGACTTGGGAAATGGATGGTGAAGAAAGCGATTCGAAAAACTTTTTTTACAATTCGTTATTGGAATACAAAAAGGCATTTTGTTCAAATAATCCTCTATCCCTCTTGATTAGAGTGGTGGCTAGAATATTTGAGACTCCTTTAGGGTATTCATTTTCATTTTATTAATTTCAACATCAAACCAATTTTAATAAATTATATAGATGGCGAAGCGAAAAAGACAGGATGCTTTTACAAGGAGGTCTATATGTTTTGAGAAATCTTTTAGGAGTTCGGGATCCATTTTTGTCTAGTCTTACTTTTGGGCTTAATTCTGATTCTTCGAGTCTACAAGTATTAATTAATTTTAAATCCAAAATTTGCGATTTTTTATCACTAACCATTATGATAAAGCATTTTTTGATTTTTCATCTAGGATTGGATGATTCAAACTATGGATGAGGAATGTGGCCTTGATCTATTTGTAGTTTCTGCCTCCATGGCTGAAGATAAAAATATGAAAGTTTATGACCCTATTATATTAGATGTCTTCTATTGTTTATACAGAAGGGTGAATGTAGACGTCATATCAGGGTTTAGCAAAGATTTGGTACTTTAATAATTTATATGGCTAATTTTTTATTTTTTATTTTTTATTTTTAATATTTCAACATTTTTACGAACTTTTCAGAGATCCATCGATTTAATAGCGAGTTCAAATAAAAAAGGCTCAAATGTTGGTTTTAGACCCGGGAGACACAACAGATTTGGTGGCACCTTTGCCGGTATAATTGAACCAGGAAAATTAGTACCTATTTTTAGTGCGTCAGAAGCCATGAAAATTTTTGCTAAACCTTTGCAAAGAATCCGTAAACCTAACACAAAAAAAATAAGTATAGAAACAGAAATTTTGATCAAGGTGAATTAAATACTTTTATTATATTTCTTTATTATTTAAATCGTAATTTAATAGTTAATAAATTAACAATTCATTCAGTCTAAAATCGACGACGACGAACGGGAAATAGGAAATGAAGCGTCTACTATTTTAAGGAAAACAGCTATTTCGTTTATTAAAAGTTGTTATGGATGTAATTATACCATCAAGTTCTTGTAGTTTTCTAACACTAACTGATGCCATTTTCGATAATTTATACCATAGCATTATTCCCTCCCCTGTTGGAGGATTTAGAATCTCAAAAAGGGCTTCTTGACGACACAGGAAGAGTACGACTTCTTTACATGCTGGGCTACTTCACAAATGCCTTTGTAAATGTTTACAAAATTCAACGAAGACAGGTTAATGTTTTGAATATGAGAAGGGACTTTGGTGATGAAGATGATGAGATATTGGATTTTCCTTATATCAGTCAGATTGTCAACCAGGGGGGGATAGGGATGTGTTTAAGAC
Organism: Smittium mucronatum; assembly: GCA_001953115.1. Classification (NCBI taxonomy): domain Eukaryota; kingdom Fungi; phylum Kickxellomycota; class Harpellomycetes; order Harpellales; family Legeriomycetaceae; genus Smittium; species Smittium mucronatum. The sequence continues at coordinate 83,047 of LSSL01000016.1, read as the reverse complement.
AAATTAGCGATGGTATGGATTCTGCAAATTGGAGTCAGACTCAAGCCTCTATGTACTGCTTCAGATCTATGGTATTGTTTAACTAGATTATTCCAATATTTTTAACCCACTGATAAATCATCTATTTTTAGCTTAGAGTCGTTAACGAAATGTCCAAATCTATAAATCCAGACTTTAAAGACCTAAGCTCCTTCATACAAAACAATCTATTTTATGATGGAGGGGTAATGGATTTAATGGTTAAAGTTAGTAGCTCATTCAAACAATCAAAGCAGACTTTAGGGTAATGAGTATATGTATTTTATGGTTTCCTAAAAAAATCCTACTATCGTTTTATCTAATCCAAAAAAATATTTCTCATAGTTATGTTCTAGAGATGGTCAGATCGGTTGACGAATTTATAGAACTTCTCAAATCTTATGTAGACCAAAAGCAAAATATATATATCAAAAAAAAAACTAATAGAAAAAAGAAGCCGAAAACTCTCGATGATAAAAATATCGATGGACAAGAAATAGTCAATTTAAAAATATTGGAAAAAATAAATGGTTCAGATGATGCTGAGAAAAATGGTCTCATAGAAAATGAGGATTTAAATGAAGACAATGATCATATATCTGAAGATGAAATAAAATACAATGAGGTGAAGTTCGATTTTGATAAGTGGCAAAAAGCATTTGCCATCCAGTCAACAACCGATACATACTGCACTGTTCTAAGATCCTGTGTTTTATTGAAAGGTTCGGATTTGAATCTGATATCCAAAATGATATACAGAATTGCAGTTTTGGCTAGAAAGACCTATCTATTCTATAAAAAAAACATCTTTTCATACTTTTACACTTTCCTTTCCAATTACCAACAGATCAAAAAAACCCGGATAAATGACTCAATCTGGTTTGAGGCTCTAGGTAATTTGCAGGACGACATTGCTTTTATTTTCAGGCAATATTACAAATCAGCCAGCTATGACGGTTTCTCTAATAATCGTTTGAATACAAACTTTAATAACTCCAACAATAATGGACAAAGTTTATCTCACACAAATTTAACAAACCTGGAGTCCTCGAGCCTAGGAAACGATATTGATGAATTTGAAAGGGAACCTGAAAATCCTTATCTAGCAAAAAGCTCGCTTCTTGTTTCAACGAAAGAACAGAGAAAAGCTCAAATTGATTTGTTTGAAGATGATACAAGCTTTGTAAGACTTAAAAAATATTTGGAAGAATCAAGTCTTGGGACAAACCCTATCAGGTATCCCCCTGTGGAAGTCAAATTAACATACGATAGTGATGAGGGCTACAATACGGATCCTTGTGACAGCGACAAAAGTTATAATGTACCAGATTATGAGGAAAATCACTATGAAAAAAGGATAAATAGGTTGAAGCTTATCGATGAAGGGTTGCTTTCCTGGAAACAAAAAACTGAGATATCAATTTATTCTCTAAAAAATCAAGGATTCAGTCAAGTTTTGGAGTGGCTAAAAAATGTAGTTTCAAAAAATACTATTTTATTGTGATATATCTTCTAAAGTTTTAGATCGGTTAAATTTTCTTTATTGTTTAGGAACTCGAATCTATTGTTACCCAAAAGTTGTTGAGAAGATCCGACGAAGATGGATTAGAGTCAAATAATCTAGAAAAAGAAAATAGTGACGACGAGATTGAGAGAATGCTTAAAACACCTGATTACAGTAATATATCAGTTTTTTTACTCTAAGGAGTTTTTCGCTAATTATCTTTTAAAAAATAATAGGCTTAATTTGCAATGACGATCTATCTTCCTCTGAAGCGTTTGATAGTCCGGATTTTGAAGAGCTATTAAAATTGTTTAGGATTAGCAAAGATATAGCCTCAAAAAATACTAAGATATTTTTGGTTTCTGGCCTAGAAAGCTTGGAGGACTTGAAAGAGAAAAAGAATATTTTGACCGAACTTTTGGATACAAACGCAAATGATAATACTAGTGCAATCAGACCAAAAAAAAGGAAGGAAAAGATTAAATCCAAACCCCAATCCAAACCAAAAAAACGTGCTAAAAGCAAACAAAAAACATTCGATAGCATTAATAAAGATAATTATCTTGGTGAAGGGGTTTCTATTTTGGATAAAGATAGTAATGCCCATAATTCAAGTCAAATAAGCGAAGTTTTTGGGGACTTTGGAATAACAAGAAACTCTAAAATCACGGGCTCAAAATCTGGAAAAACTCTAGAATCTGATTCAGATTCAGAAATTCAAATCCCTAAAGCTTTTGGAAGCAGTCAAAGATCACAATTGATTAGCGACTACCTACAATCATCCGATGAAGATTCGGGGAAAGTGAATAAGAGCTTTAAAACTTTTTCAAAAAGTCGTAAATCAGAGGCTCAAAATACTAAAGATAACCAAAAAGAAGGAGAACCTGTCGAAGGAATATCCAGTTTCAAGGAAAGAGCACTTAAAATGAGAAGAAGATTGATTAAGGAAAAAAGTAGAAAAGTTCTAGTTAGGAAATCTAAATACAGCGATGAAGAAAATGATTTAGAGGAAAATACAGGTGATGAACATTAAATGATAGCTTTATAAAAAATTGAATAAATTTCTATTTTAGCAGTTGGATAGTTTCCAATAAATCGATATCAAAACCTTATTGAATTTTATCTGATTATATTCTATTGGTTATCGTTGTTCTTTGTGGAGGTGATGTTTTGCAAAGCGGCCAGGTCTCCATCAATTATTACTAGTCTTTCCATAATCTCCTGCTCTCTAGTATCCAAAATCTTAATATATTCATCATTGGTAATCGTTCTAATGGGGAACCATTTAGGAAATTTATCTAAATATCCTCCCTCTACGTACATTCTTAATTTGGCAGCATAACTATTAGGCTGATAGCTGTAGCCATCCTCCAGCTCAATTTTTTTCATTAGATCAGTATTTGTTATTTTTTGTTGAGGAACTGTACCCAAGTTTAATTCATCAATGATAAGCTTTTGTCGGTATCTATAAAGATATGTATATATCTTTTGTGTAGTGTAGCCTAAGGAACCTACAGCCAACATCCCAAAAGCGACACCTTTTTTACCTCCTATTTTAAAATAAACATAACTGTTTTATAGGAAACAATATTAGGAAGAAACACTTCGCCAAAGAGAGTGAGAGTTTGCAACAAATAATATAAAAAAAGGAAAAAAACCTGTTATTCCTCCATATAATCCACCAGTTAATATTCCAGCGAATGTACTACTGAAAAGATTATCAGAATCTTGTGTTTGGGAAATCTTTAAATGATGAGCCATGGATTTTTGATGTTGTTCGTGCAAAAGACTCTGCCTGAATGCTGATTGATTTCATAGGTTAAATCATGAAACAGAATAAACAATATCGATTAAAATATGATAGTTAAAAAGATAAGAAGTAAATTAAATTAAACTTAAAATACCGAAAAATGTAAATCCTACTAATCCCCAGCTGCCAGCCATTGTCAACATTGGAGTTCTAAAAGGCCTAATATATTTTAAAACGGCATAAGCACCCCCGAAAGAGGCGCCAAGAAAAGCTGGAATACAAACGTAAAAATTTTATAAATAAAAAAGATGAAAAGAAATCAGGGATTTTTTATGTTATCAAAGATTTAAGTATAATTTTATGATTTACTAAACATCTGTTTGAATTTTTATCGAAAGCAATTATTATAGCTAATAAATTGAAATGGCTTACAAGAACCCACAGTCCCTATAATTATATTATTCCTTGAATCGGGATCCGTGAAGATATTCGACATTTTTTTATAATGATTTTGTATAAGGTGAATATATATAGTTTTATGACTTTTAAGTTGGTTGATTAAATATAATTCTTCATATATACCGTGGTGTTAGTTAGAAAAGTCTTTTTCATATTTTTATAGTTATTAAATAAACGAGGTTCGCTAACAATAATTCATTGGCTTAGATACAATACTCGAAATAGAAAAAAAAAGAGTAAATTGCAAAAATATGCTTGTTTTTTATATATCCTATTTTAGCGAATGGGAATAAAAAAAGCGGTAAAGTGGGTAGATATTACCCAATCAATAATAAGTCTTTACCAAACTTGTCATTGATTGGGGTGTAAATTAACTGGGATTGAATATTTTAATGTTTTCATTTCCAAATAAAAACAGCATTACAAAAGATAATACTAGATACATAAGCCATTGAAAAGCATAGTTCAGATGAGATAAAGTAACAGGATTCTCTTTCAAAACCTAGCTTTACTAGTATCGCTTTAAAAAATAAATATTAGTATATTTTTTACAGATGCCAATTTAAGTTAATGCATTATGAGTATGCTCAAGACGATATTAGCCGCTTAGATTTTAGAGTCAAGATTTAAGTGATCGCTTTTCTTGTATTTTCGAAACGCCTATTATTTATAAAAAAATAGCCTTAGATTGATTAGGATGGGTAGCTAGGCGGGAAATGGTGAAATGCGTTTCTTTCAAACTTTAAGGGCTCGAATGACTCTCAAATGGATAGAATTTTAAGAGTAAGTTGGTTTAAGCTATCAAAAAAAATGATTTCTTTACAAAATGCCTGTCATGTCAAGTATATGTATCTAGCTAAATGCCAAGCATCGAATTGACATTGTGACCTTTTGATATAATGTGTGACACCTAAGCTAGAAGGCGCAGGGTTCGAACTCCAGGAGTGCCATCCAATTGCATGTTCATTACAGACGCGAGGTCGTATGTTTCCGTCAGAGTCGCTTCGATATAGAACCACTCCAATAGTAAACTCAGAAGCATCTGTTTATACTGTAAAACTTTTTGATGTATCAGGAAAAATTATTACCTTTCCGGAGGTAAGGAGTTCCAGTAAACGTTCAAAGTCCGCTTGTTGATCCTGACCCCATTCAGACAATACGTCCTTTTTGGGTAGTTTTGTTATGGGCGTTGATATCTTGGAGTAATCCAGGATTAAACTTCTGTAATAATTAGCAAAGCCCAAAAATATTTGGACATCATTTACATATTTTGGAGTTTTCCATTCTTTGAAGTTTTTTACCTTCTCCTGGTTCTTGCATATGCCATCTTTAGATATAGAATGGTCTAAGAAAATCACTTTATTTCTGTTAAACTCGCACTTTTCTAGTTTGCAGTACAGGTTGTTGTGCTTTAGTTTTTCTAACACGTTTCGGACATTTATGACATGATCTTCGATTTTTTTAGAGTATATTGATATTTTTAAGATATGCAGTTGAATAGTCTTCTAGTACATCTTTTAGAGTATCATTAAAAAAATCTGGAAAGTGGCTTTTGCACTGGTGAGCCCAAAAGGCATGAAATTATACTCATAGTGTCCATACCTACATCCGACTGCGGTTTTGTATGTGCCACCAGATCTAATGCATACTAGATTTTATACATTTCTCAGGTCAAGTTTAGTGAAAATCTTTGTTGCACCAAGCCTATTAAATATCTCTTCGATCCTGGGAAGGGGATACCAGTTTTTTACTGTAATTTTGTTTAGTTTACGATAGTCTACACGTAAACGAAGGCTTCCATCTTTCTTTTAAATAAAAATTATCGGTGATCCTGCGGGGGATTGAGAGTTTGATATGAATCCTGATTTAAGATTTTCCTCAATATATATCTTAAGGGTAGCAAGTTTATTTTCTGTTAGTGAATATATGGGACCCCATGGTGGCTCGAAATTTTGCTTCAATTCCATTGGGCAGTCATATTTTCGATAACGGGTAGTGTTTCTTCTTTTGCTTTACTAAAATCAGAATAATAATCTGCATACTGATGCGGGAGTCCTTCTAACGTACCAGAATTAGTGATATTATAGGAGATTGTATGAGGTCCATTAGATACTATATCTCCTGGAGGAAAATATAGTTCTTCTTTTTCGGATTCCTCTTTAAACAATTCCCCGATTTGAACATCTGTTACAGATTTGAAGTCTAATTCCGAGTCTGTTTCTGAAGCTGAAGTTGGATCTTCTGATGTGTAAAATAATTCAGTATTTGATGCATCTTTCTCAGAAGACTATGGGGCCTTGATGGTGAAATTTATGCACTCCATAATTAAGTTGAAATTTTAGGTACAGAATTTTGAGTCAAGTTTGATAGATAGCTTTTCCCAGTATATATTCGTTGATGTTTTTAGAACATGGGTAAGCCTAGGATTATATCAGCATGTTTAGCTGGTATTGGATACAGATCAATTTTTTCTTCATAGTTTTTCTTCATTTCTTCTCGCAAGGAAAATATATTTTGAGATATTGAGTCTGTTGTTATCGGTTTACAATATATGGTTTCTACTATTGTTTCGATTTTTAATTTGGTTGTAGGAATTTTTAATTTTTTACAATAGTCTATACTAATAAAGTTTGCTGATGCTCCAGTAACAATTAAGCAAAGGGTTCTGTTTATTTTCGTGTAAATATCATCTATAGGGTATAAAAACCTATGTTTACTAATGTTATTATAACTATTGTCGAATTTTGACCCCAAGAGTAGCTTCCTATCTACAGATGGGGTTGGTCTAAAAAATCTCTTGGACATGGTTTACAGTTTAATAAAATATGTCCCTGTGCACCACAATACAAAAAAGTCCATTCTTCATGCGTCTGGATTTTCCCTCGTAGCTTAGTAGGTCTCTCAGCCTAATCTTTAATGAAACAATTTCCATAGGGATATGTTCCGGATTAAAGTGATTTATTGCTTGAACAATAGGCTGACTTTATAGTTTTTCCTGTGAGTATGAAGGACTTTGTCTGGTCATATAATGGGATTTGTAATCGTGTCTAATAAATTTTTTTTGTCTAAAGGTGTCTCTAATGGCTAATATATTTTCAAATTCAGTACCTTGGTCCATTAGCTCTTCGATGGTTTGTGGTAACGGGTTGTTTTCTAAAAGGCCAAAAATTCTGCCATTTAATCTCTTCTGAAATTGCGCAATCAAGGTCTTTTGGTCAAATCCTGCTATAGTCGCTAAGTTGCAAAACTCGGCCGGGTATTATTCTACTGATCTTTTTCCTTGGAAGATATTGATTATTTGATTGGTTGATTTAAGCCTGTAGCTAGAATCGGAGAATTATCTTTGGAAAGCTGTGGCGAAATCTTCGTAGATGAGTGTTGAGCTGCTAGCCCTGTCTAGCTGAGCTTCGAACCATAGTGCGGCTGAATCTGTCAGGAGTGCGGATATGAATGATATTTTTATGTGGTCAGTAATGAAAATATCAGCACTTAACCAAAATTATCTTTTTATAGCTGCCATGAAACTTGGGTATTGTGATGGGGACCCATAGAACTTATCAATTGGAGAAAGTTTAATTCCTTTCATTCCAGGTAGTGGGAGTTCGGTTTCTTGCATATATTGAGGTGGTTGGATGTTTAGGGAGTAATTCTTAGTCATGGTGTTTAGTTGGGGCCGAAGAAGTTTGGGAGTTTGATAAGTTGATTAATATGTTAGGGCCAGAATAAAACCAGATAAAAGATTTGAGCTAAGTATGGTTTTATTTGATATAAACTAGAGGGCGAAGAAAAGATAAAATAAAGGGAAGTGGTAAACTAAGACTAAAAGGTGTATGTGTGATGAAGATATTAAATGAATTGCTTTTCCTGTAATGGGAAGAATAGTCGTTTAAGTACTATGGTGAATTTTTATATCTTTCCAGCAAATATAGATTGATTAATCTAAGAACTAAATTGTAGATTGAGACAATCTGTATAATCCTATTTTTTCGTTTATTCCATTGTGATAACCAATTATTTGGATTTAGCACAATGAGGTGTGGATGTAATTCTCACAATGCCACAAAAGAATTTTTCAAATACCCAATTTTGGCATTTTATGCCATATATATATTTTTTTATGCCACATTTTTTGATTTTTATGCTACAGTTTTCTTTTCTATCACCAAATTCTATTGAAAGCTAACATAATTAAAAACTATGATAAGGAAATGAATAGTATAGGAAATGCTGCCCCACTGTTCACGAATTTTTTTTCTACCGGGAGAATAAACTAATAACCAAAGGAATGGAAGATAATGTACCTAGAGAAACCCCTCCCCTCCTTTTTTTGTTATATACAACCATTTATGCTATTTTCAACCATTATTTCATTAAGCTATTGTAAAACATTTTTCTTGATTAAATTTTATAGATTTAAAACTTCAATTACTATTATAATTAATATATACTATTGCTATCAATCATATTTTTTTGGAACCTTTTTAATAAGAGCATAATCAGCCGATAATTTATACAATATAATTGATTTCTACTTTATATAATTATAAATAAATTACTCGCCAAAACTCTATTCAATATATTAACATTAGAAGAAAAATTAAATGAAAGCTGATATAGTATATTTATATTATTTATATAATAAAAGTATCGTTTTTTAACATAAAAAACATCAGTGTTAACTTTTAATAAAATTTAGTAGTCACACTATATATATATATTGTATTTGTAACAATAATTGGCTCTAAATTAGGAAAGTTCGAAGGTTGTTTTATTTGGCTTTAATTCTCTAGTAACGTAATAACGTGTTAGACTCACAAGATTTCATCCCTCCAAAACTGACCAAAACAATAAAATTTAAAACGATTAATGTTTGTTATTTTTTAAACCCACAAAGTTACAATCACCAATGTCTTAAAACCTTAATCGAAAAAAGTATTATATATAATCGAATTACAAATAGAAATAAATATACATTGAATGTACAAATGAATTGAGAAATCAAAAAATAAAAGATAAAAGATAAAAGATAAAAGATCGAAAGCAAAAAAAATTCACAAAAAAAGACTGATAGGTCAGTATACAATACAAATTGAGCTTTATAAAATACTTTATTAAAACTTAAAAAAATGTATTAGACATATTTTTTACTCCTTAAGACTGATATTATTGTTAATAATTTTTTTTTAGAATTTGACTCAAAAAAATATACAAGATATATATGTTTAAATCAATCAATTTTGGATTTAAAGAAAAATTTTCATTGTTTTTTTTTCAACTGTATATCCGGTTCTTACACTAATTCCATAACACAAAAAAAACAGTTTCGTGATTTTAGATGATCATTAGCCACAATTTTTATCCAAAAAACCTATGATATGAATAGTAAAAAATAATAATTGTGGAATAAAAATCAAAAATTGCAGCATATAAAAATATATTTATGGGATAAGATGCAAAAATTTGGTATTTGAAAATTTTGATTATGGCATTTTGTGAATAATCCCCATAAAAGATAAAAATAGCTCAATACTTAACGGTTATTTCAAAAGAAAATCGGAAATTTGAAATTTTTTTATTTTGAGATGCATTGAAATAATTTTCAGGCTTTATTTTATTTTTATATTATCATGATTTAGAATTTAATATATGGTGTGTATGTAATTGTGTAATGGCTCAAATAAAATCTGATAATTACTTTTGAAAATTTTAGAAAATTGTGGGTTTAATGATATTTAAATGTGAAAATTCTATATGTGATAACTTTGAATGCTTCAAATTTCTATAATTTAGATAATATGAAGTAAAACGAGGTTATCTATTATAAACTCTTCACATTTTTTTTCGACAAAATATTTAATTTATTTTTCCAAAATTTTTAAGGAGGTTTTTCATAAAATTGTACCTTTCACATATATTTATATGCTTTTGGATATTAATATTACTAGCAGATAAATTATTTAAAAATAATTTAATTTCACCCAGAATTTTTTTATTTTTTTATTGATAAAATTTATTTAAAATTCAATTTTTTAGATCAAAAATATTCACCAATAGTTATTATGTGTAAATACTATATTCTTAATTCATAAGCACAGTATAATTGAGATTATGGCTAATAAATTCGATGATTTTTATTTTTTAGAAATATAGTATTTTTCCTAACTTGTTCACTTTTCTTAAAATAAACACATCGAGTGGTGTAGGTATCAATTAGACGGATTTTTTTAAATCAAAACAAGTATTGGTAGTAAAAAAAATCTACAATAGTTGTGGTAAATTCATAAAATAAAATAAAAATTATAATTATTGATATTTTTCTAAAAAAAATTTTTTTTGTGAGCAAAGGATAATATATATATAAGAGGGGGGTTTCGGAAAACAGTTATTCAATCGAGCATGCCGAAAAAGTTTCCAAATCAACGAAAGAAACATTTAAAAAGAATGAAAAATTGTTATGGAATTCTCAACTAAAATTATGGAAATTGCTTTTAGAATGATTAAAAAAGCAGAAACATGAAAAGAGGCACAATAATGGCTAGCTTTTATAATTTAAAAGTAAAAATTTAAAAAAATTTATAAAGAAAAAGTTCATTATTTGGCATAAAAAAATATAAAAGAAATACATTCTTTAAATAATTATGCGAATGTAAGAAATAATTTTTCATCTAAATTCAAATTGATATTTATCTCTAAAAAATAACTCATATATGATAAAAAATAAAAAGACTTCCATTTATTTAGGGAGTGCAAATTTATCTTATTCAAATTTACTTCTTTTTTTTTTCCACTTATAAGTTCAATTCCGAATAAAAATATTTTCTCTTTAACTATATGAGTTATAAAGTTTGAAAATTAAAATTATTTAATTTTTATAATACAACGAACGTTTGTTTAATGATAGTGGCATAGATTTTATTTCCAAAACAAAAATTTCAGATAACTCAATTTCTATTAAAATCTTAATAAATAATTTCTTACAGAATGCTACTAGAATTGATTATTATTATCGTTGATTTGTTATAATCGCTTTTTTTTTAACAAACATAAAATTTTTCATCACAAATTATAAATAAATTTTACTTTCTAAAATTTATATCCAAATAATTTTGAAAATACTAAAATTTATATCCAAATAAGTTTGAAAATACTAAAATTTATATCCAAATAAGTTTGAAAATACTAAAATTACGAATATCTAAAAGCTGGAAGTTGATAGAGGAAGAAAATTTAATATAAAGAACTAAAAAAAAATTTTTTATCAGTATTTTCAGATGGTAGGAAGCGGAAAATTTTTTCTCATAAAAAAGAAAAATTCCTAAAAAAGCTTCGATTTTATGAAAAAAATTATATTATTTTTAAAAGTTTCAAACTTTCGAGAAATATAGACTCAGAAAAAAGTTTTTAAAGAAAAATTGATTGGTCCTAATTTTAATTCAAATATCTATTGCTTTATAGTCATTAATAAATTGCTATCAGAGGATCATTTTTAATTAGTATTTGAAAAAAGAGAAATATTCTCCGGCAATGTTTCATCAGAAACGTCTTGAAAAAAAAGGTATTTTTATTTTCAGTTTTAATAACATATTAGAATCAAAAAGAAACTCAACAGATGAATGGGGAAGGTTATTTATGGTATCTATAGTCCGAAGGATTATGATGATACATATTGTACTCTTGAGACTTTTCTAGCCAATAATCCTTTTCTTCCGTATAAGTAACATCAGTGCATCTGTGAAGTTTTAAATAACAAAAAAAAAGCATGATACGAAAAGAAAAAGAGGTCAGGAAAAAATCTTAAAAAAATTCTATATATATATTTTTTTTCACTGAACTTTCTGTTTTTTTTTACATAAAAAATTATTACTTAATTAACAAAAAAGGGTGCTAAATAAAAAAATCTGATATTTTACTAAAATAGCTATCGTTTCTGAAAAAATCTGATAATCGAATATCCAATTTGATAAATTTGACATCCTTCAATCACACATATGATAAATTTAACCACCTCCATTCACACATCTGACTATTTAAGGAATAATCTGATACAAGGATATTAATTTATTCTCTCATTCCATTTTCCGCCTTTGTTTTTTTTTTTGTGTTTGTATTTGAGTTTTATGCCTTTCAACAATATGTGAATTTAAAAAAAAATAAAAATTAACGTGAAATTGGAATCACACGCTCTACCCCATTTTTTTTACAGCGGAATAAACTTTTGCATCAGGAAAAATTCATATAGGGATTTTATTTTATCTAACTATTCTTCTGTGAAAAAGTTAATAAGACCAGTCAAAATATCTAATTAGCAATTACAAATAGCAAATTTTTGAAAAGAACAATTCCTTATATAGATTTTTTTCTATAGTTAGTAAAATTAGTTTTGAAAAAATAAACCTCAAATAATGGTATATCATTTTCATTAAATTAAACTTATATTTTTTCTTAAAAATGTTTCTAAATTCATTAGATATAAATTATTCAATAAAATATCTGAAAATAATTTGATTTGAAGATTTAGAAATATTCATTAAACTTCTGTGTTTAAATTATAAATTATTAAATAAACGTAACATAAAGAGAAAGAATTAAAAAATTATTTTTAAAAGTTTAAAAATGTCTTCCTATTTTTCATATCACTTTCAGTATTTTGAGAATCGGGTTTATTTGATTTTTTTTCAGATATTGGGTTAGAACTGTATCCAATATAATGAAGATTTTTTCAGAAGCTGAAATTTCGACTTGAAGATAAAACCAAACTAATTAACTGATAAAAATAGATAATAAATGAACTCAGTTCCCCAATAACTGAGAGTATACATAATTCATAAAAAAATGGTCAGTAAGACTTAAAAATGTACTGAATCTCATCGATGTACGAATTTCAAAGGGAATTATGAAATGTATCTTTAAATATATCTCAAATAAAGCATCAATCTAACATCATAAAATAATCAACTTTTTTTGTAATTTTATAGTTTAATATTTTTCGTTACAATTTATACTGATCAATCAGGGTATTTGTTGGAAAAAATCATTAATTTAAACTTTGATTTTACTCCATATCAATTGGTTAGTTTTAAATTCAAATTTTAAATGAAGGTATTATCAAATTATTGCTAAGATTCCCTAATTATAAATAGGGAAATTTCCGATTTCGCAGGTGTTTAAATTAATTTTCAGATTTTTACTGAAATAAAAAGAATTTTTAGGAAATTTGCAGACGTTTATTTCCTAAATAAAAAACGGCAATATATATTTTTTTGGAATAACATAAATTGATTCCACATATTTGTCTGAATTCATAAATAAAATGGATTTTTTTGTTTTTTTCTAGGTACCTAGTTGGAAATATTACATTAATTAAAAGGATATATATATAATTATAAGTTTGGTTATTTTGAGTTATTTAATGTATATTATTATATTTGGATAAATTTGGGAGATTTTTTTTTAAAATGAAAATTTTTAGTGTAAAAAATTGGCTACAATATATTTAAACATATAAAAACCAATAATTAGTCAAAAAAAATACTAGTTCATGGTAAAATTTACATTTTTTCCAATATAATATTTCTTTTGTAAACTTTTTTTAATGATATTTCGAAAAAATTAGGACAAAGTGTAAAAAATAAATTTCTCTAGGTGAATGTGTGCTGAATTGAAAAATAATTAAACAATAATTCGATGACTCTAAATGCAATTTGAACGAAGCCTATCCAATTTAAAAGGGTATAAATGGATAATTAAGTTAATCCAAATACAAAAACCGTAAATATGAATTTAATTAAAGTGAAAAAAAATAGGGAAAAGTAAAAAAAATACATGAATATGCATGTTACCCCATATTCCTCAAATATAAAAAAACTCAAATATTCGAATATTATGAAATTTTTAATTTTATAAAAACTATAATTCATTTTTTTCGAGCTCAAATGTGAATTTTTGCAATTTTTCGCTTATATTTTAATCGGTGCAATACAGTCAAATTTAATTCATTAATCCAGAATTTATTTTTACTCGTTTTTAATTTTTTTTCAGTTTTAAAAAATTAAATCCAATATTTTTTTATTAGGTCCTACTTTGATCAAAATCGAATTGGAAAAGGTGTAAAACAGTTTCTAACTTTTCAATAATTTTTTATAAAAAATTAATGGATGCTTCAAAATAAAGAGAGCGGGAAAATTTAAATAAGAAATTTCTTCTGACACAGAGAATATACCAACTTTATCGTGCCAATTATTAAGTGCAGGATTTTTTGTTAATTAAAAAGATGAGTTATTTTTCCATAAGCCGTTTTCTTCAAATCCAAGATTTTTTACTTGAATTCAGACCAAATAATTCGATAACAATATGAAATAATTTATTATTTTTGGCTAGTTAATAAAGAAATGTCAATGCGTTTGAGAGTGTATCAAATTGTGCCAAAATCAGTAAAATAGGCCAAATTTCTGCCAAATTGTATTTTAATAGATCGATATAGTCAAGATAAATCAAATTTTAGATTCTGATTGTGAAAATATGCTAAATTCTATATTTAAAAAAACACCCTAAACAATTTCAGACCAATAAAAAGGCATAAATATCATTACTTAAAAATTACTGGTTTTTTGAATAAAAAATTACAAAATAATAAAGTATGCCAATGAAACATTTTTATAAAAAATAAATTTTTATTCAGTAAAAAAATATTTTCCCAACTATTAAAAAAAGTATTAAGATCTAAAAGTTTCATAAAAGGTATCCATTATTTAAAAAGAGAGATTTATTTATATTTTATATTTAGGGGAACTATATAAAAACCCAATAAAAATTTAATTTTTGAAAAATTAAAACTCCAAATATTCCATCATAACATGAACATGGAATTCAAATCGGCGATACATTGACAAGAAAAAGATTATATATCAAAAAAATAAAGTTTGATACAAATTAAGGATAAACGGCCACATTTTTTCGACGGATATTCCCTGATACTTTTAGGTGATCTATAAAGTAAGAATATTCTTAAAATATATATACGTGATTATTAAATTTCCTTTATTTTATTCAAAGAATCTTTCATAAATTTAAATAATTAAATTAAAAATTTTATTTATATGTTAGAAAATACAATTATATACAATGGGAACCCTCAATATGACGACTGAACTTAACCTTTATCCGAATAAATTTATAAATAACAACTTGTAAACCTAATAAGAAGATGGGAATCAGTATATCTATGCAATGAATTATTATCGTACAAATTTGTTAATTTTATTTAAATTTTTAATTATAGTTTAGGCAATCCAAAACAATAATAAATTAAAGTTTAATTTAAAATATTTGCAAAATGATGTTTTTTTAAACTTTTTTAGACCTTTCAGCCTTTTTCACGTCTTGAAAAAGGGTTATACTAACTATTCCTGTAACTTTTTCATTTATAGGGAAGAGTATATGTGTATGCATTTCTTTTTTTTATATAAGAGTTACACAATATAAACGTTATGTCTTTCCGACTGAAAATCCTAGAGCATACATAAACAAATTCTTATTTTTTTAAAAAATTCGCCATTGTTTCAAACCTTTCCCAGTTTAGACTTTCATAAGATACATATATATGAGTGTTTTCTATAAGAATTATTTTTCTTTGTTTAATTAAATAGACATCAACGTTTCCATTTTTACAAATTAATGAAAAAATCCATAACTGTTTTTTTATTTTAATTATTTCTTTATACTATATTTTTGAAGTTTCCGACTTTTTGAAACTGTTATAATCCTGTAAAATAGTTACTGATGTTATCAAAAAATCCAGTATGTTATACTTTTTTATCATTTTGTATATCTATTTTTCAAATCCCTGTTGAAAATTTCCAAAAAGTTTTTTTTGTTGAGGGCAAAAATAGAATGTTGGCCACATACAGTCTGAAATTTTTCTGGAAATAAAAGACATCTATTTTTACTATCACAATATTCATTTCACTGAAATTGATTCATTTTTCGAAGAAAAGTTGCTATGATCTTTCGAAAATTTCAATATTTAGTGAAAGTTGGATTTTTTTAAATCCACTTAAACTTTATTTTTGAATACCGTGATGATCCCTTTTAAGGGTTTCAACATATTTTTGGATATGTGGAACTGAAAATGAAATCTATTACTTTTATATTGAAAATTTGTAATTGTATTTGAAATTTGCTGAGCAGAGTCTGAAATGATTGTTCCTATATTCCATAACAATAAAATTTTCTTTTTTTCAATTTCAAGAATGCTCAGTATCCAGAAATACAAATATTCATTATCTATGATTACTAATGCTATTGATATCTTTTAGAATTAATTTTTATTATCTGAAATCCCAGAGATTATAACAAGGTATTTTTCATTAATCAACTTAAATGTTGAATCCAGGTTCATATTCTCAGTATTTAAAAGCATTTTTACTGAGACTGCTGAGATAAAAAAGCCCCTTAAATCATTTATATCGGAAAAATAAGATGCCAAGTAAGGTTCTCAAATAAAATAATTCAATTTTAAAAACCCGTAAATATTAGAAAAATCACCCAAAGTTGTTTTTTTAAAATTTTTCACCTTTTATGATTCGTTTCTTATTACGTTATATATTTTATTAATTTCAACTAATATTCCATTCTTTCTTAAAATGCAGCAAATATTACAAGATTTATGTCCAATATTTTTAAGTTTTATAATTTTTCATTTTACACCTTTATTTTTCGTTCTAATGCATTCATCGAAATGTGAAATCTTCAACTAAATTAGATTTTTTTCATCAAAAAATTCCCATAGTTTTAACACCGCAGGTCATTTAAATTCGTTAAAATTTGAGCCATGGAGTACCGAAGACTTGTAATTTTATATTTTTTTTAATACAGTATCTTACAAAATTTATAATATTTTTTTTTCTTTAATTATTCTAAAAAAGAGTATGAATTTTATAAAAATCTCTTCTAGGCTAAAAGAGATTTTTTTTTTTCGTGGTATAAATTTTGGTAAATTATTATAAAAAATCAAGGATAAAGTTTAGGAAGACTATTAAAAATGAAAAATTATAAGGTGTTATATTCATTTATTGTTTTAATTTTAATTTTTATGCAAAAGAATCGCCTTTGTCTTCAACTTTTTCAAAATGTCAGGTTTTTATTAGGAAATATCACAATTCAACTAATCTATTGCAAGTTGATAAAATTAAGTACGATATGTTTGAGATTTATTCGATTAGACTGGTTTTTACACAACTTAATGCTATTTAACAAAAATAGACCTTTAAATACATTTTAATCGTTATTTTTTATATCACCCAAGATATTTTCCCTATGATTGAAAATCCCTTTTAATTGGATATAATCAATTCAAATTATTGAAAACATATATTTGAATTAATTAAATTACAAACTCTAATAAAATTATTATTAGAATTTACTTAAAATACACAAATATAAATATTTCAATACTTTTTGGATACAATTATTCATAGTATTATTTATGGTCATATTAACAATCAATAAATTACTATCAAAGAAATCGAAATGTAGATTAGATGAGTGTGAATTTGATATCTTTAATGTAAAATATATCAAACCATATTATATCTTATATGTATTCTTGATTCCTTGTTTAGTATAAAGTTTTCTATATATTAAATAATATCGATATAAATAAAAAATTACGTAAATTTGATTATATTTTTATAAATTCTCATAAGTTTATATCTTGTTTTAATAAAATAATTTAATAAAATTTTTCATTACTTATATTTTTTTTTAAAATATAAGTAATAAGAAATGTAGCTAAATTTTATGAGAAAAATTCAGATAAATTTTGGGTGAATTAAACTGCAAAAAAAAATCTTATAGCTTTTTATTTTATCAAGATATTATCTTAAAGAATACTAGCTGCTAATTTGATAATCAAGTCATTTTTAAAAATTATGGATATTTTGAGGCATATATGAACTAAAAGCATCAAAATTCTGCAATTTATTTAATATTTTATTTTTTTAAAGGGAATTTATTTATAATATATAAATACTAGAAAAAACTGAAGTAAAAATACAATAAAAGAAAAAAATAACCAAATTTCATCCCAATCATATCTGTCGCTCTAGCGGCTCCGTACCCACTGGGAATTGGTTCAATGGCAATTTATTTAATAAAAGTCGAAAAAAGCGTTGAAAATTTTTAAAAATTTTTTCAATTAAACCAAATGTAATAAAATTTATATTATTGCTATTAGAAGTGAATAAGGTAAATATAAGTGATTTTTATACGATAATCGAAAAAAATCTTGCTAAAATTGCTATTTATTATATATCATCAACCGAAAATTCAGAGAAAAGATGCAAAAATTTGACTATCAAAACAGTATTAGAAGAAATTTTGGCAGCAGATTATTCTTTATATATTAACTGGGTTGGATTAATTTTGGCTTCAAGAAAAATTTTTGAATCATTTTTATTTTAAAATGGGTTTCATGTATATATACTTTTTTTTTATTAATTGAAGATTAACCTGATTAGTTTTAGACTTTACCAAAATCAGATTAAAGAGAATCCAATTAGAAAAGATTTTTCTCAAAAAGATGACCATTTTCTTACCTTTGGTTTTTTGAAACCATTAACAACGAAAAAAAAATTATGGCTTAGCTTTCCAGAAAAAACCCGATGACAGATTCTGCTGAAGCTGAAGTTGTTTTTATGTATAATCATTTATTTAAAATACCAATTCATAGAAAAATTTCTGGATTCAAAATTTAAAAAAAGCATCTGATTTTCATAACTTTGATCGATAAATCTGCAAAATAGATGTTAAATATGTTATCTGCAGAATCAAGCTTATGCCAAACCAAAAAAATACGAAACCTCATATATCAAATAAATGCAGAAATGTGGCTATATTTGGGGATAGATGTTATTATTATAAAAATACTGAATTTTTATTTTATAAGAAATCATAATTGGAATGAAAGTTTTATATATTTAACCCATTCTATATAAATTATGTAGAGGATTTTAATAGATACATAAACTATTTCAATAAGGCTTGGAAGAGGTTTTTTTATTATAAATATAATTAATTTTTCAAAAAAAATTCTATATGAATCAGATTATCTTTATTCCCAAGCTTAAGGAGAATTATGATATTTAGAACTTTATTTAAAGCATATGATAAAAATCACATTAGATTTTTATAATTTTTGCAATAAAAGTGAATGTATCTAGTATTAGATAAAAAAACACCACAGAAAAAACGGATTACATAAGGGATCTGATATAAAATCTCTTTTTTAGAAATTTAGAAATATGATTATAATTATAAGAGATCATGTATTTAAATTATCTCAAAGTGCAATATTATACCACATAGATATATATGTTTCATGTTTTAGATTGTTGAAAAGCAATATTTGTATTGATATAAGTCTTTTTTTCACAAAAATAAACAAAAAAAATGTTAAAAGCACAACCAATTCTCGAAAAAATAAAAGAAATATGATCACAGAGAATTTTTCAAGAACTATAACCAAAATTTATTTATTTTACTGTTTTTCTTATTTATTAGTTAATATTTAAGCTACGATTATTAAAATAAAATTTAACAAAAAATTCATTTAAAATTTTTTTTTTACAATTTTTTTAAAATTAATACCTAAAAAAATAAAAAAACTAATAAATTTCCTAAATTTTTTGTGAAAAATTCCAGTCATTATTCTACATAAGATATATAAGTGACCTATTTATTTTTACGATAAAGAAAAAATTATTTCAAAATGTATATATTTGTTAAATTAGAACTTTTTTAGTACATAATATATTAGGATGAAATAATAGGTGACGAGGTGCTCAAAAATTTAATTTTTTTTAGCATACTTACACATGTGCATATTTGATGATGATTATTTATATTGAAAAAGAGTTTTTTATGATAAATAAGATAATCTCACACATGAGTTTTAACTCACATAGTTTCCTTTTGATATAGTAAATTGTTTAGTATAATAGTAAAATAAAAAGTTACAGGGGTTTATACATATAAATCCCATCAAGTTTTAAATATATAAATTACCTTTTATTAAATTAGAAACGGCTCGAAGGTAAAAATATGTGTGCATTTGAGTTTTAAATTGAATATATCATAAATCAGACTAATAATAAAATATTTATTTAGAAAAATAAAAATTATTATTTTAAAATGTTCTTATGAAAGATTATTAAGCTAAAAATCGGTTTTATTTGACCTTAATCTTTTCTAAAAATTATCTTTAAATTATTTTAATAAGGTTTTTTTAATATCAGGGTTATTAATTTATTCAAAATTTTCTTTTAATTTTCAAATAATTTCCTGAAGAAAGGTATTTTTCATTGATGAATTAAAATTAAAATAATGTTTATGATGTATTTATTTTTGAGATTTTGAGGTCTCTATTATCTTTATTAGTTATTATTTGTCTAATAACTTTTTTGAAACTTTTATTTTACCAAATAAAATTGAGCAATGATTATGTGATTTATTTTTAAATATTCAATAGAAAGTCTATAAAATCTCTAGCCCTTTTTAGTGATTTCGCTATAAAAATATTCATATATTTACCCAATAAAATATTGTCTTGAAAAAAGGTAATTTTTATTGGATCATAGAATTTTTAACAAAATCCATTATGGTGCTTTGCTATTAGTTTATAATAACCAAAAAAGTATATAAATTTTCAGTTATAACGGTTAAATCATGACTATTTTTTTTGTAAAAAGCATTAAAATCTACTATTTGAATAACTTTTTTACGAATGCTAAAATTTCGAAATTATTAAATCGAAGTTAAATTGTGTAATATATTATTACTTTTGTTATATTAAACAATTATTTTCTTTTCTTTTGCAACTTTAGTTGAAAGTGCTAATGTTTTCGCGTTTTCGAATGCATCTTGCTAATTTTTTTGCGTTTGAAAACACGCTTGCATTTTTTTTTCCAATGCAATAAGTCAGCAAATGATTTGCATTTTTTTTTCCGCAAAAGCAATTATTATTACTTTTGAAATGGCAAATTTACTTGTTTTTTAATATTTTAGGACGATTAAAATTAAATTTTTACCCTTAATTTTTAATATTTTTCTGAAAATAATGATATTTAATTTATAAATAATTCACATAAATTAGTGATGCGCACATTTTTAATTTAATATGATTACAAAATACTGTAAATTCGACCACAAGATCATTAGGTATTATCCACTTTATTAAATTCATTGAACTCTAGGTATTCCAAAATTTTATTTTGTCTTTTCATAAACACTTTTTATTTAAAGTTATTTTTATAATTATAAAACCTTATTCTTAGTTCATATCGATTTCAATATAAAATGGGGAAGTCTATTATTTTTATTCTTATCTTTTTTTTTTATTGTTTTTTAATTGTCGTATTGAGTTTATTTACGAAAACCCCATTAATTTACCATAAATAGTGATAAATTTTATATTATTAAATTTATTAAATAATTTATATCATAATATATAATTAAAATTTTTTTATTTTTATTAGTATAAAAAAATCTAGAAAATAAAGAAAATAAAAATGTTAATACAAATAAATAATTAAAATAAAATTCGAACTAGTATTATTTTTTGAAAAAATAAAAAAAATCAAATAAAATCACAAAAATATTTGCAAATGAAAAGTATTTTCAATCAAAATCTCAATTGCAATTACTAAAGCAAGTGTAAGTGCAAGTGCAAGTGAAATCATATCGATTTTTCGATTGCTTTTGAAAACACAAAAATATTACAATTTAATTCACTGTTTCTTTCAAATAAACAATTGAATTTGAAAACTAAAGAAAAATTAAAGATATAAAAATCCATATTAAATCAATTTATACCTTAAATACTTTAAAAATATTTTAAATTCGCCTATTTTATATCTTTCGGAATAATTTTCATTATATTTTCAGTATGTAGTGCCTTTTTAAAGCAAGAAAAACGATATAACTTTTATCGAAGAAAGGTTATTTATTTTTTTTAGCTATTTTAAACTTTTTTTAGCCAAATAGTATAATTATTATTTTTTTTAATATATGATCCACTAAATATTACTATTTTTTAATACAAGTATTTATTGGGTAGATATATGAATTTTTTTATAGTGAAATTACTAAAAAAGGTTAAAGATTACATCAAATTTCTATTATATATTTAAAAATAAATCACATAATCATTTTTGAATTTTATTTGATAAATTGCCAAGATCGAAAAAGATATTAGGCCAATAATAACAAATAAAAATAATATTGATATCAAAATAACATAGTCTCAAAACCATATAGGTCGCTAAAACACATAAAAAATTAAACTCTATATCATTGGGTAGATTTTCCGGGATAGATATTCATATCAAATTAATCTTGTGTGATTTTTTAGAATCATTCCTATTTTTATTTTTTATATAATGCTAATATGATTTTTAGCAGATTAAATTGATCCTTTTTAATAAAAAAATCAAATTAAATTATTGCCAAAAATTTTCATTATTTAAAATAAATATTGAAGCAAATTATATGGATTTCGAATGATTTGGATTAAATTCAAATTAAAGATTTTGGAATCTAATAAAAATTATTGTAAATTAATAAGTGGAATTGGAGATTAATAAAAAAGAATGCGTTTAATAATCGAAAAATTTATCTGGTAATCTCAAATAACGAATTAAATGTTTTGATTAATATTTTTTATCTGTCATCGATCTAAAATTTCAGTGATGTGACTGAAAAACTACTGAAATTTTCATCTACGAGACATTATGCCTAATTTATGTCCAATGAAATTCCAAAAATGAAAAATTAATAAATAAATGGATTTTTTGCAGAAATAATTAGTTTTTATAAGATGGTATTTTTTTAATTCAGAGGTTTAACAGGTTAAAAATTTTTATGAATTGTCTTTTAGGTCTTCAATACAGACACCAAAATTTCATTTTTATTTCATTTTTCTCTTTTTATTTCATGATAAAGATAAAATTATGAGATTATATTTATTTGCTGATATTAGAAATAATCATAATAGACCAAATTTTAATATAATTCATAAATTTAAAGCAGTATTATATATCAATTCAAGTTGGAATTTTTTTTTCTTTAAGTCTGATATCTTAGAAAAATTTATAGTCTTCAAAAAATGGGTTAAATATAACAAAAAAAACAAGATTTTATAGTGAAAATATGAAATTTTTATTAAAAGCAAATCAAAATCAAAATCAAAATCAATTTATCGATTAGTCAATTAATTAATACAGGTACAAAAATTTAAAAAAATTTAAAATTTATGATAATTGCTCATATAATGTTAATTCAAAAAATGTAGTGTCATTCAATATATTTCTAAAAAAAAGCGATTTTTTACACCCTTTTAAATCAAATTAAAAAAATGTGGAATCAAATAAAAAAAATTAAAAAAAATTTTCGGAAAATTCAAATAAATATAATTTAAGTAAATATTAATCCGAAATAAATGTTTTGATTCGAAGAAAAGCGGATTAAATTCGAAAAAAGTAAATTCAATATAAAACTTAATAAAAATCGATACGAAATATTGCAACAAATTAAAACAGCAACTTTTTTAAATTGGAAAAAACTAAATTAAAATCGGTAAAAATAAAATAAATACTGAATAGTTTCTTATTTGGTTATTTTCCCTTATTTGAGACTCTATAAAAGCTAAAAATGTGCTTTAATTTATTAAAATGGCGATATTTTGTAATTATTCAATTTTAGGTTAATGTGATAAACACTTTAAATTCCTGAATATTTTAGAATCCCAAATTGAAAATTCATCTTTAAAAATTTGGAAGTCCTTGAAATAAAAGGAAATAAAATTATACACTTGCCAAAATGAAAAAAAAATTTGAAAAATTATTATTAGAAACTAGAAAAAAAAACACTGATGAATATTTACAAAAAAAAAACACATTTTAATTATGAAATTTCTTTTGGGAAATGAATTTAAAAAAATAAATTAAAAAATAAAGAGTATTAAATTTATTTTTTAATAATATATTGTGTGATTTAATAATGTCCGTTTAATTTCTCATTTTATAAATAGAGGAAAATTAATAAATTTTTTTTTCTTGAAACATGAAAAATGTTGATTTTTACATCGGTAATACTAATAAATTTTTTTTTAATAACTAACTATCAATTTTTAACGAGTGATTGAATTTTGATTGATTTCTTTTTATTCAAACATCTCGAAATTAAGGATTTAGCTATTTCGATGATATTAAGCGAGAGTACATGAAATATAATATTTCTGTTAGTTTTGCTGCGATTAATTTTTTCGAAAATAGGAGCTATTGTAAATTTTAAATATTCTCCCAGACACAATAGCTTTGACTGCTTACGGCCTGATTCAATTGGGAAAAATATTCCCATTTACAAAACGAAAGATTAGAGCTGGTCATAAGAAATGTAATGAAGGTAATTCGGGATTTATGATCCAAAAATTGAAGGAAATTCATCTATATACCCTAAAAGAATAACGGAGTTTAATTTTTTTAATTAAAAATATAGATTTTTTTATTCAAAAAATAAGTTGAATGTTTGAATTTAAAATTTTTCTGTTAAGGGAATCCCTAGAAATTCTCCCAAAAAAAATCCCATATAAATAATGAAAACGTGAAACTACGTATTCAGTTTTTTTAAATTTTCACTTTTAAAAAAACCGAGGTTCACAGCAAAAGAGGAAAAATACCTACCATAAAAATGCTTAAGACTAAATTTTCAATTTTCACACAATTGGAGCACTATGCTCCAATGGGATGCTAAATTTACAACAAAAATTAAAAAAATTACAGTTGAAAAATGCAACGAAAAAGTTGTAGGACTCATACATAAGACTATGGTTAATGGGGTATCCGAATCGAAAATTTATTTCTTTCGTATTTTGATAGATGCCATGGGAGAAAATAATATGATAGTTTTTCATATCCTGGAGCTGAAAAACTTTTTTTGGCCCCTAATCTCTGATGACTAACTTTATTGAAAAACTTGTAGCGTAATTAAATTCAAGATAAAAAAATAATTTTCGAAAAATTTAGGGTTCTTTACAAAGGAGTTCGTTATGGGGTCCTACAATAAATAGTGGCTAGATGGGATAAAATGAAATGAATAAACGAGTAGGTTGTGATATCAACTCCTGAAATGTCTGAAAATTTCATAAAAAAATCCTTTTTTTTTTGATGCGATAAAGCTTAAAGATATGATTTCGGGGAATGAATGGTTTCTAATATATTTTTAAGAAATATACAATATTTCCTATTTTGAACTACTAAGTGAAATATTTTATAATAAATTTAAAAGATTCAATTGCTTTAGCTTTTATGTAAAAGTTAAATTTTATATTTGTCGTTTTTTTTTTCCATAAAGACAAATTAAATCATTCATTTAAGTCACAAAATTTTCTTCCAGTAAATGGATGCAATGATATTTATTAATTTTTTCGCCTTTTTTTCTTTTCATCCCCTAAGAAAAATTCCTAACTAAAATTTTTGCCATATTTTTGAATATTTACACTAATTTTTTAATTTATTTTTTTAAATTCATTTCCCAAAAGAAATTTCATAATTAAAATGTGTTTTTTTTTTGTAAATATTCATCAGTGTTTTTTTTTCTAGTTTCTAATAATAATTTTTCAAATTTTTTTTTCATTTTGGCAAGTGTATAATTTTATTTCCTTTTATTTCAAGGACTTCCAAATTTTTAAAGATGAATTTTCAATTTGGGATTCTAAAATATTCAGGAATTTAAAGTGTTTATTACATTAACTTAAAATTTAATAATTACAAAATATCTCCATTTTAATAAATTAAAGCACATTTTTAGCTTTTATAGAGTCTCAAATAAGGGAAAATAACTAAATAAGAAACTATTCAGTATTTATTTTATTTTTACCGATTTTAATTTAGTTTTTTCCAATTTAAAAAAGTTGCTGTTTTAATTTGTTGCAATATTTCGTATCAATTTTTATTAAGTTTTATATTGAATTTACTTTTTTCGAATTTAATCCGCTTTTCTTCGAATCAAAAAATTTATTTCGGATTAATATTTACTTATATTATATTTCTTTGAATTTTCCGAAAATTTTTTTTAATTTTTTTTATTTGATTCCACATTTTTTTAATTTGATTTAAAAGGGTGTAAAAAATCGCTTTTTTTTAGAATTATATTTATTAGAGGTAAAAAACGATTCAAATAAAAAAATATATATATAAAAGATTATGGAGGAATAAATATTACGGAGAAGAAAACCCTTCATTTTCTTATAATTTAACCTCAAAAAGAATTAAGAATTAAGCAAATAAGATCATTTATTAATAAAACCTTGAGTTATACGTTTAACTGAAATTTTAACATTTTTATAACCAAATTAATATTAATAATAATTTAAATAATAAAAATACTAAATGTAAAATACCAAAAAAAAAATCAATAAAAAGAAAATTTCTGATATTTTTTTGCCAAGCGCAAAGCTCCATCTTATATTGAGAATGTGAAAGATTATGTTAGTCAATATTGAGAAATTCAGCGACTATTGTAAGGACTTACGAAGTACTGAGACATGAAATGAAATAATCTCCTATAACTTAATTCAATTAAATTATGGTAACACTTATCAAAAAAAATTTTAAGTGTATTTTTTCAAAAAAATCGACACACTAAAATTTTATAAGCTAATTTTTGATTCATTTGATATCGTTGAGGATCAAGTAATATCGAGAAAAAAAGAGAAGTTAAATAAGAGTTTCGTAATTAAAATCATTTTAATTTTTTGAACAAAGTGACTGGATCTTATACCCCAATTTCCTATAAGTTTTTTTCGATTACTATTTTAGGCTGTAAAGAATATTAATTATTGTATTTTTTTCAAAATTTTTTTTTAGTCAGTTATTAACGAAATAGGTAATTATTTTTATTCTATTATGAAAAAAATATGTATAAAAACCAATAGATTTCGTTGCTATTATTGAAATTCTCAATAGTTCAAATACAGTTTTCTTTGAAACACCCTTATTATTAAAAATATTAACAGAGTTCATAAAGAGATTACAATCTGAATTAATTTATACTTACTCAATTAGTTCAAATAAAAAATTAATATGATAATTAACTGAATTTTATTTTTATTTTTACAAAAAAAAATACATTTAACCTCAAAGTTTAAAGTGCTTATTTTTTTTTATTTATTAAAAAGCGGTTTTTAATAATAGGTCACATTTGCTGAAATAATAAATTATAAAATAGACTTTTTTAGCAGATTTATTTTCTTATATCTTTTAATTTTAAATTTATTGTAAAAAGTGTTGCATAAGATAATATCTAGTTTATAATTTTCAAATAAATTTATAGAGATTTATTTTCATCCCAATCAAGCCAAAAAAAAGTTGATTTCATATTTATACAGTTTTTTTTTACAATTTTAAAATATAATTTACATATATTATTTAAATAATAGTAAATTTTTTTTTAAAATTCAATTTAACAGAATTATTTATGTTTTATTTTATTCTTTCAAAATAAAAATCATCAACTTTTATGTTTCAAGTCCTCTAAAATTTACAAGCATATTATATTGCAAGTTTTTATATTGCCTATATCTCGAAAAATTATTTTTTATAAAAATAAAAATATATAAATTGTACTGTATTATCTACGAAATACCAGTTTTTATCTTTAATAATACTCACAGCGATTTATAAATAAAAAACTGTTACGAAATTGAGAAATAATTTATAATAATCGAAGTAATATATTATCGTATTTTTTTAATACTTTTCTTGAAATTGGACCATAAAAAATAGTGAGGTTAAGTTCTAAATAATTATTATTTCAAAAAAATCGTACTTTTCGATAATATTTTTTAAAAAAAGTGCTATGAAATGAAAATTTAACAATTGATTAATTGTATAATTCTATTTTTTTCTACAACAGTTCTATGAATAAGAATTATTGATACATGAAAACCAATTTATCAATGTAGAATTTAGTTATATTAGATCTTAATAGATTTATTTTTATTTTTATGTTTTACTGAGTTTGATTTTTATTCCAGAATAAAATGTATAGTTCATAAAAAGCTGAAATTTAATATGTTTCAAATATAATAATAATCTATTTTAAAATCAGATTTTGATCTCTTGGTTTAAAATTTTGAAATTATTTCAATAATTCATGAAGAGATAATAAAAAATCACCCTCAATTATTTTTCAAAATTATAATCATGTATAAAAAGTAAAATTATTTAGAGACTATAATGGAAAGATTTGTTTAAATAAAAAAACTAATTTAGAATTTTTTATTTTATTTTGTGATTGATGTATTAGTTTTTTATATTTAATGAGTTTTTTGTGTTTAGTTATTATTTTTTCTTAAAATTATCAATCTCAAACTTTAATATCATTTTTTTAAAGATATGCTAGAGATCTAGTAATTGTTTAATAAACTAATGCAAACAAATCACAGCTTTATTTTTTAACCTTGTTAAATCTGAAAAAATTAATTAATAAATTTTTAAGAGTATTAATATAATAGGCGTTCTTATAATTATTCATTAGGATTTTTGAAAATTAGTTTTTTTAGGGTTTTTTTTTTAGTTCCGTAATTCAAAATCAAATTCAATTAGAATTTTTTCGAAAAAAAAATTAAACCAAAGAACATAATGCTTTAATCAGCTTATTTTAAGAATAAAAATTTTTAAATTAATTAATATACTGGATTTTACTTTGAAAATGTAAACTGCTGAATAATTTTTTTTTATTCAATAAAAATAAAATATGATTTACATCGACTTATTTCTCTTTGGAGGTAATTTTAAAGGTTTTATGTGAATATTTACTTAATCTCTTAGTAAAACTGGAATATATTCCTAAGTTTATAATTTATAATATTTGAGACACCAAAAATTATAGTTTGAATTACTTTTAAAGATTCAAGATTTTTTACAAGCTCAAAAAAATATTCATTAACTTCAAGGAATGCAAGTCGGGTAAACCTAAAAAAATCGTGATATAACAAAGAAACTTAGTGAAATGAAAAAGATCCAATTTAATTTTTTAATCATTCCAAAAAATCTAAAAATATTTAATTGGAATTGAAACATGCAGCAAATACAAAAAAATACGCAAAAAAGATTTATTAAAATGCAAATAAATAGTTATTACCGATTTTATTAGTTTTTATGTCATAAAATTAAAAGAAAATTTTAGGAATATGAAGATTAAATTTCAGAACATTTCTAAAATGATATAAATCTACATGAATATGGGATTTCAATTTTCATCACCCAAGATAATATTTTTAAATAGTATAAAATGATAAAAAATGCGAAATATTTAAGGGATTTCTTGACCTGAAATAATAAAAAACTTATTATTTTAATAAAATTTCTATCTTATACCCCCTTCAATAAAAAAATAATTTGATATTTTTTATTAAAGTTTTAAATAATTCCACAAATGTTGTAAAGATATAAACTAAAGTTCGTTATTAATAAAATTCTAAGTTATTGAGATCAAAATGAATTGAAAAATTAGTTTCCAGTATTCTGAAATTAACTTGAAAAAATTCCTTTCTATCTCCGAATTTTTTTTTTTTGAATAATTATATGTCCTTAATCGAAAATTTGAATGACTGTCACCAAAAAATATAATGTAATGCGAAAAAAAAAAAAAAATTTAACAATATAAATTTAATCTCAAAAAAAAAATAAAAAATTTTGTAATCTTTTTTTTAGATAAAGCATTTGAGTATTCTAAAACTTCCTAATTATTATAAAATATATATTTTGTTCGTAAATTTTAAATAACGTCAATATTTAGCTTATTTTAGGAGCTTATGTATATATATGTATACAAATCATAAAAAAATGGAAAAATATAAGTTTAAAATAATTAAATAATAAATTTTTTAAAATTAAATCAAAATCGATACAAAATTATTTTATGGATGAGTTTTTTGAATGTTATTATCAGCAAACACGAATCACATTTAATTAATTTTGAGTTTTTAATATTTTGATGGGCCCCATAAAATGACTTATTTGAGGCTCAAAATATTATTTGTAAAAATATACTTGTAAATTTGAAAGATAATTAAACCATATTATCTTAGCATAAAATAATTATTATTATAAAAAATTTTAAATGAATAAAAATATTATTTTTCTTAAAATTTTAGATTTAATTTCCGTGCGAAAACATAGCTCAAATTAATATGTAATTTTAAATAATAATTTTAATATAGGACATTAAAACTCTAAAAAAAATTCCCATTTAATAAATAATACAGAGAATAATTACTCATTTACCTGGATTAAAAAAAAAATTATAGCAATATTTGAATAAATAAATTTATTTTTGCTTTATAATTCTAGCTCTAAATAAAATATCGAAGTGTTTTTATTCTTGATAAAAATAGGTCTAAAGATATTAAAAATAATATGATAAAAATTATTAATTTAATTAGTAATAATTTTTTTTGGATATAATAATAAACATGTTCTGTAATTTAGTGTTAAAGATTATTATTAATCAATTGAGATAGAAAATATTAAAAAGTAAATCAATTTTGACTAGAATTTGATCATTAGTCAATTTTTTTTCTGAAATACTTTAAAATTGTAGTATTGATGATAACTTTTTTATTTTGAATTTTGAATAAAAATTTATACTTGGATTATATAAAATATATGGAAACTCATAAAATTATTTTGATAATATCAAAAGTTTATTTTTGTAAAAACACTTAGTATTAAATTATCAATTTATCTATTTATCAACAAAATAATAAATAATATCTTATTTCTTAATCTATAGTTTTTTCAAGAGCGAAAAATTATTCAAAAATCAGATTAAATAAAAAGGTCTGTTTTGCTAAAAAAAATTTCTCGCACTATTATGCTTATAAATTAATTAAAAAATATTTTTATTGCAATATTTATCAGGATAGCTATAAATTAATGTCTTTAAATTCGAATTTTCGTTTTATCTAATTTATTTTGCAAAGTTTGGGTATTTAAAATCGTATTTGACCTTATATATACTTTTTACTTCATATATTAAATTATTACAAAGATTATTGCTGCAAATATTAAATTTAATATTATCAGTCCTATTTCTTATTTTTAAACCCTAATTTTTTGATAATATATGCAATGATAAATTATAATTAGACTCTTATAATTATAAAACTAGTCAGGTAAATTCGTCTATAATGAGCAACCAACCAAAAAAAATAAATAATCTGGATAATATTATTTTAGAAAAGTAAAATTTTTAAAAAATTCAATTTCATGATATTATTGCGAGTTTCATCTATTCTTCTATCAAAATATACATTATTATATAGTTACCTTACAAAAAAAAATTTCAAATTGCAATAAATCACCAATAATTATAAATTTCGATGTGAAGATTTCTAGTATATACTGTTAATCAGAATCAGATACTTTTAGGAAAGTTATGTAGTTTTGGGCTTTTATAATTTTTTTTTAAAAAAATTCTCATTCTGATGTCCATATTAAAATATTTTATTTTTTGTACAGTTTGGCTAGGGCGGATATATTTAAGAGATATTTATTGTTAATTAACCGTATTTTTTTCAAATAGGTTGAATTAAAATAAATTTTAAAAGTTGTTGGAGTGCCTCATTTTTCAAGATTTTTTTGTATTTAAGGGTCTGGTCCAATAAATTGGTTGTGTATTATGTGTTAATAGAAACCAGTCTCATTTGAGTCAAATTAATATTTTTCAAGATTAAAATATGGTATTTTTTTTAAAAGTTATTCCAGTACTGATTTAACGTAATTCGTATGCTCATATACACCGAAAGAATAAATAAATATATAATATTAACATAATATAAAACAATTTTTCAAATCCCCTCTTAAAGATATTTTTTGAAGTGCTCAAATTTTCTAGGAGCAATAGTGAGGTTGAAAACGATTATCTGGTCATCAAATCAAATTTTTAAGTATCTTAATTCAAAATTACATATTTGCCCATTTTTTACCCTTGATAGGTTATGTGTTCTCCAAGTGTCAATTTTCATTGCGCTTTGCTATAAATAACTATAAAGTATCATTTATACTCGAAATTAGGTATACATACTTGATGTTAATAGAATTTAGTCCTTATAAATCAAATCATAATTTAAAGCTACCATCCTTCGTTTTAATAAGTATTATCGGTTATCAAAATGAATATTTGAACTGTCGGTTGAAGTGATCGGTTAGATTTTTTAAAATATGTTTTTTTGCAGATGTAAGTTCTTTCGGAGAAAGGTAATAAATTAAACCCCAGAATAACGATAAATCGGGAATAATATATATGAAAGTCATAAATAATATGCTCTGGTGTGTTTATCTCCGATTCTTCATTAAAGAATTCTAAATAATTTTGGTGTTATTCTGGTTTTATTTGAGCTTTTTTCGGTTCTTATAGTTTTTTTAAGGCTAATATATTCTCTCCTTCAGTCCCTGTATCACTTCTTTTTATTTTTATTCTTGATTTTATTTTTTATTCTGATTAGATTCAAGTTGATGACCATTTATATCGAAAAATCTTTCATTTTGATTGGAAATTTTATCTCTTCGGTCTTCCTACATATTTTATTTTATTTTTTCTGTATTTATTACTACATATTATCATGTCTAATATCTTATAAAAACATCTTTAATCAAATCTGAAGTTTTACTGATTTTATCTAAGTATTTATTTATAGAACCCTCAATATAATTTATTTCTACATTAGATAATTGTAACCTAGAAAAAAGTAAATACACAGGTATATCTAGATATTTAATTAGATGCAGCCTATTTCTCACTATAATCTTTTTTTCGGATATTATTTTTACATACTATTAAAATTTTGTTATTGTATTTTTTAACAATGAAGAGTTAAATATTTTCCTATAATTATTATTTAATTTAAAGGGCGACTTGATAGACTGCTTAATTTTATGATTGTGCCAGAATCGAGTAGTAAGCCCACTGGTAAGAAAAAAATAATTCTTAATAATTCTTAATTTTAAAAGAAAATTTTTTTTTATTATGCTGTAGAAGTAGAAATTGTATCTGATCTCAGTAGATAAATATGTTTTAATATTGAACTATAAATTTTAAAGCAAATACTCTACATAAAAATTTACTTAGCGTCGTCTTCGAAACCAAGATAAAAAAATAGACACAGTTTGTAATAATTTGGTCTTTAATTTAAAGATGAATTTATCTGTATTTTGATTTTATTGTGTCAAGCCCAATATAAAAGAAAACTTAGTTTTTTTCGGATGTTATTAGGTTTATTTTTGTTGCGAGAAGAAATTTGTTTTCAGATCGCCATTTTTAAAGGTGTTTTTAAGAGTACATTAGAAGGGTTTTCAAGTTTTTATGTTTTTCCTCTTTTTCTTGATCATTTTTATTTTAAATATACCGTTATATAACAGAATTCCTAAGTTTATCGCCACCTTAAGTTATCCAGGAGATTCTGTAAATAAAAGTTATAAATTTTATTTTTATAAGTCTTATTATTAACTCTACAGCAAGATGAGAATTTTTGAATCTACTGAAAATTCTCAAGGGCCTAAATTATGCAAATATTCTGTGGATTTTCTGGATTCCTGTTAGATTTCTTCCAGCTTTTTGTATCAAATAATCCGACTTTCCAATACATAAAAGTTATTTCAAAACTTAGCATCAAATGCTATGCTGCTCATTTATATTGAAATCAAATATTCAATTGTGAAGTTTTTTATATCACATCATATTACCAAAGGGGAGCTTTAATTATCTTTTTTCTTTTTTGTTTAAAGAACTTAGTTTTGGTCCATAAGTACAGATCTATTTTTGTAATTAAAGCCTTATAATATTATAAAAATCCATTGATTTAACGTGCGATATTTAATCTAAGGGCCCTTCGATGTTTGTGATATCAGGATTGCGTACTTAAAAATAATGGGATTCAGAGATGTCTAATAAAAATTGAAATCACCTTAATTTTATTCATTGAGAAGTATTTAAATATAAATTTTTAGGGATTGTAACTCTTGGTTATATTTTAAAAGTTTGATATGTTTTTTTCATATATATTGGTTTTAATCAGATTCTACTCACACAATTTTTTTTATTTTTATCTTTAGTAATTGCTACAGTATGATTAAGTGGACTTGAAAAATGATTTTAGGTACTAAGTGGTAAGACGCTCATTTTCTTATTAGTTGGAGTTACGAGCTAAAATGGTATGAGATTTTTAGCACTCTTGAAGATTATTTCTAGTATTTTATAGTTTAAGTGGTATAATTAGCTTAGTTTTGTAATTTTCGATGGAAATTAATTTTTATATTGTTCGTTGTTAGTTTTACCATTATTTAGTCTTGTTGTTTTTTAATAAATTATTTTATTATTATTCGTGTACTGGAATAATTACCTTTTAGTCCGTTTTCTTAATTGGTTGTTTAGCTTAGGATTATTAAAGATTAAGTGGTACTATGAATATGATTATGAGCGCCCATTATTTGGTTGATTCCTGTGCTTATCCTTTTGGGTTTGCCCCGGGGTTTGTTTCGTGTATGGAGGTGATGGAGGATAGTGATAGTGATAGTGATAGTGATAGTGATAGTGATAGTGATAGTGATAGTGATAGTGATAGTGATAGTGATAGTGATAGTGATAGTGATAGTGATAGTGATAGTGATAGTGATAGTGATAGTGATAGTGATAGTGATAGTGATAGTGATAGTGATAGTGATAGTGATAGTGATAGTGATAGTGATAGTGATAGTGATAGTGATAGTGATAGTGATAGTGATAGTGATAGTGATAGTGATAGTGATAGTGATAGTGATAGTGATAGTGATAGTGATAGTGATAGTGATAGTGATAGTGATAGTGATAGTGATAGTGATAGTGATAGTGATAGTGATAGTGATAGTGATAGTGATAGTGATAGTGATAGTGATAGTGATAGTGATAGTGATAGTGATAATGATAATGATACTAAAGTATCGATTTCTACTAAAGTATCTGCACTAGGCGATTAGGTGGACTCATCGGTCAATTTTTCGTGGGGAGGGGAGGTCAGTTATGAAAGGTATTGTATCTTAAATACTGCAACTTTCGTTAAGTTCCGGATTGAAACTCTGGTTAATTTCGTGCATGTTCTTCCTATCGAGGGGGCTGTACTTTCACTTGTTGTTATAAGTAAAGAAATCATTTGTCGAAGTTTGGATAAGTGGAGTGAGTGAGTGAGTAATGTCTGCTCTAAGGCCTTTTTGGATAGGGAGATATGAGCATTATTAAAGATTAAATTGGCGTTACATCACCTTAAGCAATACAAAAACAGTTCTGAAGCAAATATTTATTATATTGTAACTGTTATAAACAAACAGATTCCAACAATCTTAAGTTATTAATCAAATTTAATTTATTATTGACCTTATAAAATATGCGAAATTCAATAAATAGTTAGTTGAAATATTCAAATTTCATAAAAAAGTTTTTTTGACTTGAGAGTATTCAATTTTTTTCAAAAATTTTGAAATGTGGATGAAAATTTTATTTTAAACTATTTTTCTTAAGAACTTAGCCGAAATTCCTGTTTTGGTAAGAAAAAAAAATTGCAATAAAATTTATAATATAAAATATTTTTTATGTCCATAACAAAGCATTTTTTTTGATAAAATTTCAAAAAAATTAGATAATATTGATTCCACTGGAGTTTTATCAAATAAAATTTGGAAAATTTATAGTGATCTAAAATAATAATGTTATATAGAGATAAAAAATATAATTAAGACTTACTCCCAGTTTATAAATCAAAAAAAAAATTATGATATATTGAACCAAAATTTATTTATAGATTATGAGAGCAAATAATTTGATCTATTTGACTCATTATCATTGCTTTTGAAAAATACGGATAAATATACTTTAATAACAAATATGAAAAATAAATTTTTTATATTTATCTATGGGTATTTTTTTTAATAATATGATTTGTGCCAGAAATGTATACTATTTTGTAATTAGAAGTAAAAAAGAAACCTTTCAATAAAAAAAAATTATTTTTGGTAATTTTTTCTCAAGAATATAGAAAAAATCTAATCGTTTCAAATAAATTTCAATTAAAATTCTCAAAATAATTTATTGAGAATGACAAAAAAGTATAATTTTTTGTACTCAGTTTAAAAAAATTTATAAAAATTATTGAAAAAAAAGAATTTTAATAACGTATTCGCTGAAATGTGAATCCATTCAAGTTTTGATATTTATACTAAAATTTTTAATTTATTTAATATATTTAATTAATTGGAAAAATAATTTATAAATTTTTTATTGAAAATCATTATTTGATAAAAGAATTTAAGCACTAAATTCACCAGGATGCTATATTTTTTCAAATATTTTTTTAAATTATTGCAGATTTAAAGACCAAACATCCTATACTTGCTTCAGAAATTAATTAAGCACATTTAAAAATCCACTGTAACATGTTTCAAACTAAAAATAAAAATGATCCTAATTAATTCATAAATAACGGTGAAAATTATATAAGGCAAAGTTGTAAGCTTGTTGTAAAATTTTAGGTACAATTTATTTGAAAATTATTTTAGATAAATAAATATGGATTAATTTTCCAATTGTTATTACATATCATAATTAACAACAAAAACAAATAAAAAATCTCTAGTTATGAAATTATTTATTCTATTATGATTTAATATATTTCTTTGTAAAAATAGGCTATAATATTCTTCAAAGAGGAATTATTTTTAATAGAATTAATATAGATTTTCGAAAAAATTTTATTTAAAAAATTTTTTTTTTTTCTGTCAGAATATAAAAAATTAAAATTAAAATTATATTTATGAATAATATATCTAAGTAAAATTTTCATTTTCATTTTTATGTTTTACTATTCATATTTTCTATTTAGCAAAAAAATATTTAACATATTTAACATTCCAAAAAAGAATTTTCTTTTAATAAAAAAATGCCATTTAGCATTTTTGGCACGTTTTCATTTTTAAAAATCATCTGAAAAAAGCTCAAATAATATTCTAAGGAGTATTTTTTTACATCCTCAATAAGTAATATTACATTTAGATAACTAATATATGTATTTTTTTTCCTATAAAATTAATAAAAATTGCAGGATGTTTTTAAAAATTAATGAAACATAGAATTGAAAAAAATTTTAACTTAAATTCTCTGAACACTACAAATTAATCATATGAACTCACAAATCAGAATATCTAATAAATTTTTTGGTATTTCATTCGTTTGTATTATATTTCAACTTATAATCGAGAACTTGAGTCTCGCTATTTATAATACTGTAAAAATAAATAAAAGATTTTTTTTAAGAACTCTAAAGTTCGTTTGAATATTTAACTTAATCTAGAAGTATTCAAATTAAAAAAAATTATAAAAATCTAAAATTTGAACGAAAAATATTTTTTTAAAAAATTAAAATAGTATTTAGCCTAACTATTTTAGTAAATATGTCGCAGGGTAAAATATACGGCCGAGACGAAGAACTATTTTTCATATTAATAATATATACAAAAAGAAAAAAAAGCAAACGGAGAGTACAAAGAAGACAAATAAGACAAAGAAAAGAATGAAAGATAAAGACAGGGAAAGAAAAAGATAAAAAAGAAAAGAAAAGTAAAAAAACAAACAACTTTTGTTTTTTTTCCCAGATTGATTTACCACGTGAATTAATTTTGTATTTTTAGTTAAAATAAAACCAAATTCTATTGGATAAACTATATTCAAAATAAATTACAAAGATGGCCAAAGGTAACCCAACAAAACCAATTACTGAAGTTGTAATAATAG
This sequence comes from Smittium mucronatum, assembly GCA_001953115.1. Lineage (NCBI taxonomy): Eukaryota > Fungi > Kickxellomycota > Harpellomycetes > Harpellales > Legeriomycetaceae > Smittium > Smittium mucronatum. The sequence goes on along the minus strand of LSSL01000016.1, from coordinate 45,443 downwards.
AAGAAAATGGATCGAAGAGATTTTGAGCAATATCAAGAGATATAATAGTAATGAGGATGCGAGAAAACACAAGTTATTGAAGATCTGTCAAATTTGTATATAAATGAAATACAAGTCAGCTTTCTTGGCTCGCCCCCGCGGAAAATTTCTTATAAATAAATAACTTTTAAGCTTTAAGTATTTAACTTAGTTTTAAAAGAAGACAAATAAATAAGCCCAAACTAAATAAGTAAAAAATAATTTAAAATTAAAACTCAAATATATTTCACCTTGAAATTTTAAAATACTGATACTTATTCAAAACTTATAAACTTAAAAAGTAGTTATTACATTTTTTTCTTCTTTCCTTTATAACCCACCTACCTTTAATCTATCTTTAATTTATTTTTTATATTATTATAAACCTTAATCGAAAATAAAGGTAGTGGTAATCTTAAAAACTACCACAAATATAACCAAATAATAAGTTTGTTCTTCATATCAGAACTTTCTATAAATAAAATTATTAATAGTGGAGTTACAGAATTAGTTTCTATAAAAGATTAAAAAAAATAACTTTATTTCGATAAGTCTAGGATTTAAATATAAAGATTCAATTTCAATTAAATGAAAATTATCAATATATTTAGCAGAAAATCTACATAATATATGAATTTTCTTATAATAAATATTAAAAGAATAAAAATATTCAAAGCGAAATTTCTACCTATTTTGAAATTATTTTTAAGATTTTTTAAATAAACAGTTTTCATTTTTAAAAATCTTAAATTTGGATAAAAATAAGTAATAATTAATCAAATAAAATTCAACATATTGTTTATGTAAAAAAATGTAAATACATGTTTTATTAAGATATTGATGTGAGAACCATGTAAATTTGAGCATTAATAGGTGTTTTTAAGATGTATTTTATATTGAGAGCAAAGGACACTATTGGATAACTTTTTAACTTTGATTACACGAGTTGTTAATAAAAGTCTAATCTTTTATAGAAAATTTTTATTATTGATCCAATAATATGGAATATTCCCAATTTGGTGATATTTATAAAATCTTACTAAATGGGTATTATTATCCCCCTAATATTTAAAACTAAAGATTTAGTCTAGCTAAAGACAAAAAATTATATACTAATGTTTAAAAATGTGTGATATATGTCTGTTCATTATATCTTTGTTATTAAAATCGGTTTTATTAGTTTAAAAATTCAAATTCATTGATTAAAGCTAAGTACAATAAATATTTTAAACTTAATATTTTCTTGTTAGTTTTTTTAGAGTGCTTAATTTTGAAATCAGCATTATGAAAAATGTTGTTGGAGTTTTTTTTATGGTAAATTTTCATATTTATGAGAATAAAAGATTTTCTGGGTAAGGAGTTTATATCATTAAGTAAAAGTTCTAACATAAATAAAAAAAGAAATATATTTACTTTAATAGTAAGATTTTTTTTAAAAAAATGAATTATATAATGCTGAAACAAAAATACATTATTTAAGCATTTAATTTCTATAATCACCCTATTTTTTTTAAAAAAATATTTATATAGTTTAATATTAAAATAATCTTAACTAAGATCCCTTGAAGATTTTTTTTTTGTCTATTTGGGATATAGAAAGCATATTTCGAAACGGAAAGTATTTTTGTGATAATAGAGCTCATATTATTTTATGTAAATCTATATTTTCTAATAGTGCTATTACAGGTTAGAACAATATTTTTGTTATGAAAATTTAATACTTCAGAGAAAGAGAAATGACTAATTATGTAATAATTTTTTTATTTTTTCATAAATAATTGTTTAATAAGAATGAATAACATCAATACTTTTTTTAAATCGATACATTTACATTAGAACCTGATAAGATTAGGGATAGTAATATACTATTTGATTTGATGCAATACGATAAATTTTTGCTTAATCGTTTTAAAATAGGTTTTATTTATTATAATTCCATTCTTGGTATAAATCCGAAAAAATTCATATTGATATAAATGTATCTTAATATTAGTTTATTAAGTTTGTATTTTCCAAAAAAACATATATCAATTCAAAAACAAAAAAAAACTTGATTCAAATCTATTAAATCTATCAAATATATATTTAATAATAATGGCTCAAATCAACTTTAAAGACTTACAAAAAATAATATTTTTTAGATCTCTACTGAATTTTATTTATTTATCAATCATTTTAGTTAGAATTTCTTTTAAATTGCATAAAAGCTCCATTAAATATTATGGATTTAGTCCTGGAAAATAGCTTTAATCTTCATTTAGTTCAAATACTGAGAGGTAAATTTATTTGAAAATATTCTATAAAATTTAATCAAAAATAATTTTTTCTATAAATTGTTTGAATTTTAATAAAAAAATGTGTAATCAAATTTAAAAAGTTAGCCAATAATAATTTTTGGATAAAATATCACATTAATCTATAAATAACAGATTAATTCTAATATTAAACTTATTTAACATCCACACACTACCAACATACTATTTCAAAGTTTTTAAATTTTTGTTAAATTAAAATAAATCTTATTTTTAGATAAATTATAATTGAGCATAAAGATAATAATATACTTCCTATATTTTAATAAATGAGCATTTTTTAAAAAAAAAAATCTTAATTTGGATGATTCAAATTCATTGGAATTTTTTTTGATATACAAATATAAAATCTTTGCCCCTTCGATTCTGAAAAAAGTGTATATATTTTAGTAGAATCAATTGTGCATTGAATAGGTTTAGTGGCATTTTAGAGTGTATGATTACTTTAAAGATCCAAAAATAGATAATTTGATATTGATTATTGATAAGACTCAAGGAAAATTTGGGTCTTGATAGATAAATTTGTATTTATTTCCGAATATGTAATGGCCAAATAGATAAGTAAATTTATGTTGTAAAAGAAAAAAAATAATTCATTTAATAAAAATACATTATTTTTAATGAAAGACTCTATTAAAAAATATTTGATAAAATTGAATTCATTGATAAGATGCTATTTATTGTAATAAAGATCTAGTAAAGAGTTTTATTCTTATTTTTTAATATTAATTTTTTTAATATTTTCTATTATCTAATTTTTAAACAAAAAAAAACTCTAAGTATACTATTTTGGATTAATGGGAATTTCAATACATTAATAATATAAATAATATTTAAAAAAAAATCTAGCGCCTTTTAAATTGGGGAGATAAATCGATTGATATATATATATATATAAACTAAGTTAATCAGACCAGAAAAAATATTGATCGCCTCTGTATGATTCTTCTTATATCAAAATTTGATAAGAGATATAATATTGAGTTTGAAAAATCGATTTTACAAGCTTAATTTGAGTTTCATATTATTTTGAGGATTTCTTATAAAATAATCTCAAAAATTATATTAAAATTTATGGGCTTATTTTCATAAAAATATAAATTTACATGAAATTTATTTTTTAAATTTGTTAATTTTATTTAAAAAATTTAAATATAAATAAATATCTTTCCTTCAAAAAATTCATAAAGATGATTTCTGCTTAAAATTTTCTTGTTATTTACACTTAATTACATTAGTTTTTTTTTTTGAGAGTTTGAATTTTTTTCTTAAAACCAAAAATATTTGAAATTTTAAAAATTGCTGCAAAGGTTACACTAAAAAAATGGAATATATTTATAATTATTTCATATTTAGATATTATTAAACTTTATAATTAAGGTTTATTGATGGATAAATCTCTTATTTAAATTTAACAAGCAAAAATAATCGATTTTATTAATTAAAAGAGAGAATTTTTCATCGCTTTTTTGAAAATAATAAGGAAAAAGATCTATCTATATTTACAATAAGTCTAAACTGACGAAAAAATAGTTTATTCTAATATCTATACAATATTTGAAAGGATCAATAAACTTTTAAGATAAGTAAGATAAAAATAAGATTAAGATTATATATTTTTTTTGAAAAATAAAGTTTTAATTTAATTTATTTACTAAATTTTATATATAAAAAATATAATCCAATATAAAAATATATATTCTAGAAATAATGGATGGAGAAAAATAAACGAAATTCAATGAATTACTAATAAAATTAAAAAATATTAAAAATATTTTTCGATTATAACATCTATTGGAATTTATTCATTTGAAATATTCAATTATTGCCTATATTTTCCAAAAAAAAATACTGGTTCTTATATTAATAATTACATATATTGTCCTTAATTAAATGGTTTGTACTATAAATTTTTTCAGCTGGATTATTAGAATTGATTAATCTTAAATTTTTTAATATATATTAAGTGCAAATATATTAAAAAAAGACTAAAAATAAGGTATAGGTTCATCTAGATATCATTTAATATATTAATTTTCAGTATAAAAGCCAAAAAAAATGCTTTTTGACAACTAATTAAATCTAATCTTTATTTCTAATCTTTAAAAATAATTTCTTTCAAAATAAAGATATAAATAATATCAATTTTTTATAATATTACATTTATTGAACAAATAACCAGTGGTTACTATTCTGCTAGAGAGAAAATTGAGAATGTAATGAAATTTAATACTTTTTTTTCACTGTATTTTATTATTATTTTTTTCTTTTATTTAAATATTATAATAAATTTCCTATAAAAAAAAATATACAAATTATATTGATAAAAAATGATTTTTAAGTTTAGATTTTATATTTTTTATTATATTTTATTTGTTTAAAACCGTCTTATTTCAATGATATTTATCATTAGAGATAAAGGCTTATTTAACTATAGAATTATTTGAAATTTATACCCAAATTAAATAAAATAATTTTGCGCCGAAAAAAGATCTAAAAATCGACATTTCTTAATTAACTTTATTAAAAATGGATTTTAATAACCAAACTTACCGATAAAAAATAATTTCTGGTATTAAATACATTTAAAATAATTTTTTGATTTCATTAAGCCTATTTTAAAGTATTTTAAAGCCAGAAAAAAAATTACTTATTTATAATTATTAAATTAATAGATTAATAAGAGTTAAACTATGTAATTTGGTCACCAATTTAAATATTTTTACATAGTTCAAATTTTTTTTATAAAATAAAAAATATATAAATAAAACACACTTTTTATTTTGGAATAATATTTTGAAAGTAACACCAAGACTAATAATAGTATATATTCAGTAATTAATTTTGATAAAAATCAATAAATTGGATGTAAAATTTTTAGGAATCAAAAAATTTATTTAATTAATTCCTATTTAACTTTTATTGTATCATCCAAAGTTAGTTATAAAAAATGAATAATTAAATAAAAAAGAATTATATTTGAATTCTAATATCGAATTTATGAAAATAATTATAAATTTAAATAAATTAAAACTAACTTAATATAAATTATTTTATATAAAATCACTAAGCAATGAAATAATAAATGATATAATTTTAAAATTGATCACATTATAGAAAAAAATATTCCCAATAAATATTTTTCTATATTAAAGACTACTTAAAATTTTAAAAATTGAAATTACATATCATTATTTTTTAAAATTATCAGAAGATAGGCTAGTTTCATAACTATTTTAAATTTAGAAGCTTTATTTAAAGTAATAATGAATTTTATTATTCTATATTGCATAGTAATTTTTTTTCAAAAGCATTGATCTTTATAAATAATCTGAAAGGGAAATTTAAAAATAATAATTTAATCATTCTTATCATAGACTTTTTTATTATATTTTTTAAATTCTGTTTTATATTATATATCTCAAATTAATAAATGAAAATTTTTTGGTCAATTATTAATTTTATAAATTTCAAAAGTTTTATGAAGTTTTTTTTTTTTGAGTATATTTTTTTTGTGGAAATTCTATCTCTTTTTCATTTTTATATTATACACAAATAGGAAAAATTATTTTATATTTTAAATTAGGTTATCATTGTGCAATTTTTCGGAATTCGGATAGTTGAGAAGTTTTAAAATTCCAAAAGAATTTAGAGTTTGAGCTCAATTTCCCAATAATTACGATTTTAAAATCTATTAAAAAGTTTTATAAGTAATATTAATAAACCATTATTAATATCAGAAATGCATAAGTCATTTCTTTACAATTTATCTTCATAAATATTGATTGTATTTTTAGCAACCACTTTTTACTATAATTGAAAAAATATACCCACTATTCAAAAAGGTAAAAAACTATTTGGATTAAATTAATTTAATTAGAAAAAAAAGATAAATTATATAAAATGTAAATTTGATTAATTTTTTTTTTTTGAAATCCAAAACCACAAAATCGGATATGAAATATTTATTCAAATATTCTATTTAATTTGTAAAATATAAGATAAAAAAGTTTCTTATACTTAATTTTAAATGGCCATAATTATGGTTCACTGGAGATAATAGATGGTATGATATCATATTTTTAAGATACCAAGGATATTATTTTAAATTATTTTGATTATTATTTGATTTAAAATCACTAAAATAAACTTCTGTATTATTATTTTATTTTCTTATAACATTACTGAATAATTTTTTTTGAAAAATATCAAAAAAAGATCAGAGAATATAAATTATTTATAAAGGTGGAAATTTTAAACTTTAAATAATAAAAATTTATATGAGAGTCAAACATAAATTTTAATACATGATTATAAATAGTTTAAGAAATATAAATCTATTATTTAAATCTAAAACACTTCATCTTAAGAAATTACTTATATAAATTTCACAATCACCAATAATCTATTTCTTATATGCCTTTTTTTATTCGCCCTCACATTAACCTGAAAATAAAATCAAAAATTCGGTGTTTAAAAAACTCATATGTTATCTAAATGACTCCTTCATTTTTTTTTATTTTAATATTTTAATAAAAAAGGTGCACTTTTGGATCAATTTAAAAATATTTCTGACTATTAAATTTATAAAAAACGATTGATTTCCAAAATTTTCATTATAGAAATAATGAAATATTTTTTCTAAATCATCATTATTATCCAGAGCATTTGACTAAAAACTAGTTTAATTGGCATTTTATTAAAATGGTCATCCCCAATTAAAAAGAAGGTCAAATTTTCTTTAATTTTAGGCTCAACAGTTTATCTAAAAATAATTTTGTTCCATCAGAAACTCTCAATATCTAGGATAATTTAAAAAAAAGTGACCTTGAAATATTATAAAAAATTTAAAATTTTCAATTTAACGCATATTACTACGAAAAAAAAATATTAGGGGTGTCTAGGAGATTAAAAAATACAAGAAAATTGTGATCTTTAAACTAAAAACTCCTATTTAACAACTCACTAGAAAATAAGTATCAATTTTATATTTAAATAAAATAGAATAACTAAAATAGGATCTTTTATATAATGAATATATTTTTAGCCCATTTCTAATAAAAAAATCGCCTTGAATAGAATTTATAATAATAGATGCTTAAATTTTATATTTAATCAGAAATAAATACCACAAATAGATTTAATTTAATGTTTTAATAACAACTATATTTTTAGATCAGAAATTCAAAATCACAAACGAATTTTAAATTAAAAATATACTTATATTTCATGTTTTTCTTCTAAATCTGTGGATACTGAATTTTTAGTATGCTTCAAAATCTGTTATAAATGTGATATTTATGGTCTCAGATATTCATATATGTTAAATTTTAAAACATATAAATGGGAGAAGGTACCCTGTAGTTTTTATAGGTATCATTGATTTTAATTAGTCATTCTATCTTATTTCAATTCTTTCCTTAAAAATATATGATTCATACTGCTATTTTTGATTATTTGAATCTCATATAATAGAAAATACTGAATTAATTCCTGAATTTTAATTTTAATTGTGATGGATCATTATGCTCCACAAAAAAAGAGTCATTAATCAGTTTTTCTTTGGTTAAAAATTTAAAAAAATTATGTTTCCAGGAATCTAAAAATACAATAAACAATATAAGAAAAGAGAAAAATTTAATAAAAGAAACAATAATATTGAAACAATGCCCAGTGGGTTAGGATCTGCTAGAGTTTGGGGTGGAGTTGAGTATGAAATTATTTTTTGAAAAATCATAACTTATTTTGTAACTTTTTATTAGGGTTTTTATTCACTTTTATCGAGATTAAAAATAAACCCATGGCAAAAAAAAAGAAATTTTTTTCAATATATGGGTATATTTTAAAAAATTTGCATATGACGAAAAAAAAATCTTGGAAAAAGCAAAAAATAAATTCAATCTGAACTGAAAAAATTTAGATTTAACAAAAAAATTATCGGTTAAAGTTATTAAAAATATATTAAGTGGAATAGTTCATTTTTAATCCCTCTACAAATAATTAAACAGATAAAATAAATTAGTTAAAGAATTTACTAAATATTATCACAGGTTATTTCCACTACTCCACTGGTAACTTTATTTTAATTGTAGGATTTTCGTTTATTTCAAGATAGAACTTTTTTTTTAAGTTTACTAATTCTATGGAATTTTTGCGTTTATTGATAATTAATTTTATTTTTTAATGAAAAATAATGATCTTCAATACCTTAATTCTTACCAAGATTTATTAATAAATTAATTTAATCTAATTTAAAAATTTAATAAAATATTTGTAAATAAAAATCTATTATAAATTGTTTAAAATAAAAACTCGCAAAAAAAAGATAGGTTTTTCCTATAAAAAACTCACAAGGAGAAAAAAATCTTTGTAATAAAAATTAATTTAATTCCCTCTTTTATGTATAGAAATTTCAGTTTAATTGGCTTCTATTTGTTACAGTACATATTTAAATCCCGATACGAAAATTATACATCAAAAATCATTGATTTTATAGGTGATTATCAGAGGAAAATCTAAGGATACCAACATTATTATTATTTTGAAATGTTTTAAAATGAAAAACATTATTTTAATTTAGAATATTTGAATTATCCATTGTTTAAATAGAAATTGCAAATATATATAACAAGTTATAAAAATCAAATTCAAACTTTCGATTAGTTTATATATTTTTTCAAAAAAAAAGTGTTTATTTTGGAAAAAAAAACTTATAACTTCAAAGGTGATTATCTTTCTTTGTATTATTTTTAAGAATCTAAGGGAACACAAGTGAATTATTTTTAGTAAAAATTAAAGGAACTGAAATGACAAATATAACTTTTATTTCAAAAACAGTTAGAATAGAAAGGCAGAATCAGATATAAAAAACTCAAATTTGGGTAAAAAAAGTATTAAAGCACCAAAATTTCCATTAATTCTAATGCTTTTAATGAAGAATTTATTCTTTTTGATTATTAATATATGATTGACTTTAATCACAGGATTTTCATATCTTAATACCCACAAAGAAACAAAAAACAAACATAGAATTTTAGAAACAAAATGTTTCAATTTATATTATTAATCTAATAAAAAAATTATAATTTAAAGATATTATAGCAAGAAAAATTACTTCAAAAATAATTTGTGGTTAGATTTAATATTTAAAAAAATATTTTTAAGGTAAAGTATAGATTCTCGAACCATTTTTTCTTGATATTATTGCATTTAAACTTCGAATATAGCATCATTTATTTTTTCGATTCGCATCTGTATTAATTAAAAAAAAAGTTTTATTATTTTTTTGCACTATATTTCCTGAAAAATTTTTCATCTGAAATAAATATATTGAAATCAAATCAAATATTTAAATAACGGAAAAAGCAATAATCCAATAATAGATAATTAGGCCTTATTTATGAGCTAAGTACTTGAGACACTTATTAATATTTAAATGAAAATAAATAAAAACATTTATAATCTATCATTTTATGGATTTTAATTTTTACCCAGAAAATTCCTCACTCCATTATATTTTAAACGGAAGAAATCAAATTACTGTTTTTTGATTTAAATATGTATTGGGGGGGGGGTTTATTATTTTAAAATTTAAGCTCTTTATTGAGCTATTCTGTCCTTTATTTTGTATAAATATTAAAAAGGTCTTGTTTTACATATATTTTCAGATTACAGTATGGATGAAGAAAAAAAAAGTCAAATTTTTAAATTTTTTTATAGTATTCGATACATTGTCATGTAACTTTCTAAAAAATCCGATTTAAGCTAAATTAGCGCATTTTACTGTTTATCCTAATTCATTTACTATAATTAATTTTAAAATGTGAAAAATTATATAATAGATTATATATAATCTTTAATTTCTTTTTTATATTCTTTTAAAATATAATCAATTGTCGGTCCTAATTTATTGAAATTGATAAATTTCTTATAGTATAATGAAATATGGAATTAATTTTTAAATTGATCACAATATAAAACAAAAGATTTGGCTTAAAGTTTTTTTTATTCTATTTTTGGAAATATATAAGATTATGGGATATCGAAGTTTATTTCTGAAAAAATGTTTGAAAATATTTTACCATATCTCAGAATATATTTAAATAATTTTCAATATCTACTTTAGTCAGATAATGAGATATACCAGATAAATTTTTTATTATCCGCATTAATAAAGAAATAGAAGTATTTATTGCTATTCTCCCACATTAAATCATAATTTAAAGAACTAAATTTAAAATTTGATGAAAAATATTATTTTTATTAAATAATTTCATTTTATCAAACCATTTAATAAATATTGAAAAACTCATGGGATATAATAAAAATAAATTTTACTTTTTAAATTTCTTTAACCCTTTTTTTTATATAATCTGTGTTATATAGAATTTTATTTGTCAACATACATCTTGGAAACCAATTTTCTATTTTTTTTAAAATTATGAATTTTTATTTCAATATTTATTGAAAAAATCATTAAATGAATAAATAACTTTATATATATTGTAATTATTCGATTAGAACTAAATAAAAAGGCCTTATGTTTCAAGTATCAAACATGACTCAGATCCTTTTGGGATAGAAATATTAAGCTGAAATTTCCCAGCTATAATTATACTACTATAGCCCTAAGATGCACGCATGAAACATAACTCAGATCCCGTAGAGATATAAATAGAGAACCGACTTCCGCTTTTGGGAATTAAACTTTTAAAATTTATTTTTTGTTTCCTTCTTTAGCAACCATATCTTTTCCCTAATAATAAAACCGATCCTTACAATATTATTAAAATTAAAAAACATGAACATCATTTTTCCATAAAATTAGATAAATTTCATTAAATATATGTTTTTATTCTAATCTTTTACACCGTATATATATTTATAAAATTTCATTTTTAATTATATATTTATTAATAGTTAATATTCAGTAATATTACCTCTATGTGATTTTTTTTTACTTTATTTATATGATGTTATATAAATGAGGATAATTCATAAATTTTATAATCAAAAATTTGTTAAATTTATATTGGCACCTTTAATTTTTTTCTGTTAAAGATTTCGCAAAAATTTGAGTGTAAAAAAATTCCAAAAATATTTTAAAATCAGAATTCGGTAAATATATTTATATTACTTCAAATCCAAGAAATTAAATGATAAAAATCTTTACATTGAAACTTAAAAACGTTTTATTAATATTGTAATATATTAATTTATTTTCTCATTTAAAGAATTAATTTCTGAAAAAAATAAAAATATATATTATTTGTAGGATCTTGTGTGGATTTTTTATATATTTATCTTATGAAAAAATATGGTTATTTTTAAAACTATAAATAAATTTTTACTATTAATCTGAGAAAAAGTGATTATAAAATTATAATTAAAATACATATAAATTTTCATCAATTTATTTTTTTGAAAAAATATTTATAATAATATAAAAGGCATTTTATATACTATTCCAAAATAATGTTATTTATATTACTAGAAAATTTAATTTAAAAATTAAAAAAATTGACGAAAATTTCCTTTTTTTAGAAAATTAAACGATCAAGAAATTTAAAAGGAAAAAGTGTCAAAAATATATTCATATTAACAAATATTTATTTTATTTGATAACTATAATATAAGAATTTTTTTTTATAACTTAATTTAACTATGATTAATTTATAATAAAAAAAATTTACTTTTTAATTTTTCTTCATAATAAAAGTGATTATTTTTTAATTGAATTATACAACAAATGTATAGAAACTTTCCATTTAATTTAATCGAGATATTTTCAAATTTTTTTATCAGAAAAAATTCAATAATAATTAATGTCTACGAAAAAATAAATTGTTATTCTAAATCTTAATAGCCAATTTTTTCTTTTTTTTAACGTAAATTTTATTTTTTATTTTTTATATTTCTAAAAAAAAAAATTATGACCTTTTTTTTGCTATTGAAAATTAAAACTAGCTTTATAAACGTACTATAATAACTGATAACTAAATATTATTGAATAAAGAAACTATTTTGATGTTAAGTACACGAATATCAACTTTTTTTTTTTGAAATTTTTACGACATTGAGTTAATTACTACACAAATAATCAAAAATAAATTCTTTGAAACAAGTTGGCGTTATCAGCACCAATTATATTACATGTTTGATGCAGACAACGCTAACTTGTTTATTGCAACTTGTGGGGTTTGAACCTGAGATTATTAAATTTAAAGCAAACTTACTCAGACAAAAGCACACGATACAAAAAATTAATGTTAATAACTAAACATTAAAATTAATATAATAACCAGTCTAAGTTCGAACCCAGATTTTATTTTGATAATGCAAATAAAAATTTTGAGACTCAGTACTTCTTTGGTAAACTTGCCAAATTTTATAGGCGTAAAAATTATCAATGAAATAAAATATTTGATTTTATAAATAACGATTATTCAACTTTATCAATTATTATCCAAACAACACAACACAACACAACACAATCTTATTTAATTTTATTGAATAGTATTTACATTTATCTTATCCAAAACATCCTTATTTCTTTAGAACTAGATCACACGGAATAATATGTATGTGCTATAAAAAAATTGTTCTAAATATTTCCAATAAAAATAATCTTAATTATTTTACGCTAAAAAAGTCAGGCTTTCGTTGATATATGATTTAAAAAAAAATTATTAGTTTTACTCAATTGAAAATTATACATTTTAAAAGATTTTACTAGTGTAATTTAGAGATACATTTAAGGAAATTTTTAGAATTTAAGCTAAAATAGAATATAAACCAAAAATATTCTTAAATGAATGTATAAGTGATGTATTTTAGGGTTTCAGAAATTTTAAAAAACAATTAAATATTCAAAAATTATAGTATTAGCCCTTAAAAAACTAAATAAAGAAATCATGGATAGGATTTGTCTTTTCTCTTTCATCTTTTTTACTATATTTGATGGTAATAGTTTAACAACTAAATTCCTCGTATACTATTTGTTTTAAAGTCATATTTTGAAGAATTAATTTACCCCATTTACATTCGTATTCAAATTTTAATTAAAAAATAGTAACTTCGATGACACCAATCTATTGTATAAAATTTGATAAGTTATTTCCTAAAGTTTTAGTTTAATTTTCAAAATATTTATTTTATGTCACATTATTTTTTTCAGTTGTCTGGTTTTTTATACTAATATTATTTATTTTTTGATTTTTATAGTGTAATAGTGATAGCAATATCGATTTATTAGATAGTCGAGTTGCCATATTCAATTTTATGGTTTTTATCCAAGTTTAAAATCTTTTTTAATTTTTGCTGATCTATTTTTTCCTCGATGTCGTAATTTTCTAGAATTTTTTTTTATTATATCAGAAAAATCAGATAACCATTTTTTAAACTTGGTTTTTATTTTTCTTATTAATTCCGTTGTAATTTTTTATAAATTATTTCTTCAGAGATTGGAATTATTTCTAATTTGAAAAACAATAAGGTGTTTTTATTAAATGTGAAATTATTGCAGGGCTTATGTAATAATTCTGAAACATCAAATACGCTAGTTGTTTACTTAATGAGACTCCAGAATCTACAATAATTATTTTTTAGGATTTTTCTTGGAGAATTACTTTTTTTCCATTATCAGATCATAAAAATCTAAAATAAATTTAATTAATTTATATTTATAGCTTTTTTAAAAATCTCCCGTGATTTCATATTCGTTTTATTCTTAGGAGAAGTGAATTTGGAAGAGAAAAAATAGCTCTAATACTATCATCTTCAGTATCCGAAGCATATCCTGGAGCATTATCAAGTAAATGATAAAATTAGTCATTAAAACTTTTCGTAGTAGCTTCAAATAAAAAAAACCCCCATATTTTAAATACGATGGTATCCATCCAAAAAATTTCCTATTTAAAATAGGGAATTCGGAATTATTTTCCTCAAGTGTATGCCAGATTTTTTGCTTCTCCATATCATAGATATAAGGATTTTGACTATTCCAGTAGAGCTACTAAAAATCAATAAAATGACTCTGTCTTTATTTTTTTTGTCCCCCCCTTACATTTATTTATCTTCTGAAAGGAATAAACAGTTATATTGGGACTAACCGAAAAAAATTCCTGTTTCACCAATGTTAAAAAAAATATCTGGATTATAATCGCCAATCATAGATCGCATATTTTCAAGCTCAGTTAGAATACCTGAATCGAAATTATTTATTATACCTCTCCGCCAAATAAAGTTAAGACTTTTATAAGATTTCTTTTGATAAATCTGTAGTTCCACCCATTATATGAACTGAAATCAGCAATATCTAAGTTCCGAGATATTTGATGTGCTTTTTTTATTACTATAGATTGGGGAAAGGTGTTAGATATTTTACCAAACTCAATACATTTAAGAATTATTTTTTTTATTTCAGCGATTTTGGACTAAAAACCCTCAAAATTTTACTTTCTTTTGTAGGAAAACTTTTTTTGATCTTTTCATGATCTTTCCTGCAATTACAATAACTTTTCTATTTGAAATTTCAGATATTACAAAATTTCTGACCAAGCTTCCTTTTGAAACTTCTGGTTTAGCTCTCACAATACAATTATTTCCCGCATTTTAGTTTCATAAAGCCTAGCTAATATAACTATATTTTTACTAATTTTTAAATTAACTCCATGTATGATTTTTTTTCACTTTAGTTTTTATACATGGTGAAATTTCAATTAATGTTTATTTAATAAAACTTGTATCATATTTTAAAGTTATGTTTCACAAACTGGAAAAACTTTTTTGGTTTTATATTCGGTTAATATAAGGATTTCAGAAGGATCTATAAATTTAATTTGTAGCTTTTCAAAAGCTAATTCAAGAAAGTCTTGAAGCGTGAATTCTTGAAATCATTCGATTATTTTTATTAACACTCTTCTTCTTTGCTTAACACCTTTAAAGATTACTTATTCAAATACTTTTATTAAAATAATTTTAATTAATTGAATTCTTACAGTTTGATTAATTTCAAACTTCTACATAAGATGGAGGAAATCCATAGATTTTATCCAAAAAAGATTTATAAGACCGAATTTAATCAAAAATAAATACCTAATAATGAAATCAAAAACATATATGACCTCACACAATAAAAAAAATGTAATTAAAAAATTCATAAATAAATCTAATTGCATCTTTATATCGCAAAATAAGTTAAATATCATCTGCAAAAAAAACTGCATTCACCTCATTATAACCAAAAAATAACTAATTTGAAACAAACTTTCGTAATACTAGCCAATTATTAAAAACCTATTAAAAAAATTATATTTGCTATTCTAAATGTCAAAGATTATTTAAGTTTACAATTTATATTTGGATTCAAATTTTGCTAAAGAGGGGTATGACTGTTTTGGAATTTTTCAAAAATCTTCATTAAATAAAAATTAAAAAATTAAAAAAAATATTGAATATTGTTTTTTATCTAATATTTATGTAAAATGAATATAGACTGATAAATAATATTTATACTGGCTCTTTTTAAATTGATAAATATTTTTTTATTTTGATATAAAAAAAGTGATCTATCAAAAAATTTAGTATATACATATGCATTATATTTATACTATTATAATCGATTCTGTCAATATATTTTACAACATATAAAAGTTTAGCTTGGCATTTGCAGGTAAAATGGATTTAAACTTTTTTTTTGTAAATTTGGTTGGATATTTTTATTAATTCGAAAGCGTCTTTAAAGAAAAAGAAATATATAATCTAATTTAGAAATATTCATTGGAATATTTGGCCAAATAATATAAATTTTTAAATAGAGTATAAATTTTTGAAAAAATAATTAAATTTCAAATATTTTATACGAATATTTACTTTTAAATATTTTATGTTGCTATATCATTATAATACAATCAATATAATTAAATCGATTTTTATTAAAAAAAACTCATTAAGGTTTTAATTTTTTGGTGTTTTAATTATATATTTATTTATATTTCTGTCTAATTATCTTGAGATTTATATTAAAATTTTTATGCGGAAAATATATTACAATAATAAGTAAAAAAACTTTATTATTTTTTTTCTGTATAATTCCAAAAAAATATAAAAAAAAAACTCTTGTAAATTTTGGATATTTACATAAAGCTTCTTTTAATCGAAGTATAACTTTTAAAAAATTATAAGAAGTATATGTCTAAAATTTTGAATTTATTTTACTTGCAAATATCTTCAAAAAATAAAATTTATTAATATTAGTATTTTTATTATATTTTTTTAATAAATAAAATAATCTATTTAAACGTACGTATGAGTTTTATTAGTATATATAAAAAATATTATTTTCATATTCATAATCTTTACATTAATAAGAATTTATTATCCGATATTTAGTTATTTAAAAATACTTATTTAAAAAACAAATTTATGGTAATAAAAAAAAATATTGATAGTAATTTTTTTTTTCTATTCATAAAAAATAAATAAAATGATTTCCGTTTATGATAATTAATTAATCAATAGTAAATGGTAAATTATAGTTTTTAGTCTTTTATATTTTTTTACAAGTCGAATACAAAAAAAAACAGTATTCGTTATAAATATATAAAAATCCTAAATCAAATAAGTATAATAATCCTCTTTTTTAAATGGATAAAAATTCAAAAAAAAAAGACAAATATGTAGATTATTTACTTATTAATTAATTATTTTTTGTTCAATAAATAAGTTTTAAGACATAAATGGATATCATGTAATAAGATCAGTTTCGCGGAATATAACAATAAAATTATTTCAAAAATATTAATTATAAAATAAATCTTTCTTCTGAAATGTAAAAAATAAAATTATAAAAGAAAATTTTAAGTCCTGATATTATAAAATAAGTGAAACCCCATTATTCTTCAAGAAGGAGGCATATTTAATTTTATCATGATTCTAAAATTTCAAAGTTAAAATTAAAATAAAAAAATTTCAAGTTTTTTTGTAATTATGAGTAGTCTTAAAATACAACATGGTTAACCATTATCATATTTAAAAAGGTATATAGAGTTGAAGTGAGGTGTACTTAATATGAAAACTTTTCTTTAACAATATAAATTATTATTTATTCCTCGATATCGATTAACAATTTATATATTTTAATAAGAATTGATTTTCAATAAACTAAAATTAGTAAAAAGTAACGTCAAAAAATATTTTTCATAAGTTTAAAATTTTAATAGAAGAAAAGAATAAAAGAATAAAACGAAATCTAGGTTTTATTTTTATTTTTTATATTTAAATTTAAACCCATATTATTTTTAACAATGGTACTTATACTTTCATCGAAATAAATGATTGATTTCATGATTTGATATATAAAAATATAAAAAATATGTTTTGTACATTTATTTCAATTAAAAATATATCTTTTACCATAATTTAAATAAATTTTAAAAAATTAATCAACAGGCTGAATAAGCTTTTATCTGTTAAGAGTTTTTTTTTGGAAATTTTGGTGTTAATTAAATTACTGTTAATTGAAATTCGTTGAGAGGCTTAAGCAAGGCTATTTTATTTTATAAATTTGTTTTATAAATTTTTTCTTCCTAAAACAATTTCTTCTATTAAATAATAAATTTATAATCAAAAAATAATCTATAATGTTACTAATAGAGAGAAAAAAAACTTTAAAAAAATCAAATTTCATTAATTGGAAAAAAACTATGTATAGATGATATGAGAAAATAATCGCTAATAACATATGATAAAAAAAATACACAATTAAAACTTAGTCAATTATTGAAAAAAATTTAAAAAAATATTCTGATTTAAATATAAATTTTATTTATAGAAAATCGAATATAAGTTTATCTAATAATATATATTTTCTAAGTATAGTATTTAAAAATTGGTCATAGAACAACATTTTTTCAAGTTTTTTAGAATCAAAGTGTGTGATAAAATAGAAAGATGAAAATTTTTGAAAGAAAAAATTGTACTTATATTATTTATGTTGGTTTAAAGAATATTTGTATTCGATCCTTAACAATTGGATTTGATTTTTATTATAATTCATAGGGTGGTCATATTAAAATATATAATCTTTTATTGGATAATACACCAAACTTTCAAAAACCAAATAAAACTCTTAATAAAATAAATGAAACTAAAGAAAATTGGTATATTCGTCGTAAGTACTGAATATACTATCCTTATCGTCTTTTTTTTCACAAATTTTCTCTATCAGCTTGAAATATTTTCAAATATTTTCATTCAGTAATAACTTTTACATGGATATTGAGTATAAAACCAAGAGAGATGAAGCTTTACGCTAATTAAAGGCCTATCTGAAAAATTAGATCAGTTATCGCTTAAAAAGGCTAAATTTCAGGAGCATGAGGACCAGATCGTAACCACAAGGACCACAGCTATGGATCTCCAAGTATACCCAGAGCTCATTGAAGCTCTTCCCTCTATCGAAAAGTTTTTTTCCTCACATCTCTGACGAAGGGCGAGAGAAAAAACGCAACTTAAGCGTTTCCAAAAATATTTCCAATTAAATACCTGCCACCGCTGCTAAAAGATTCAGAATCAAAGGCAGTGAGGAAATTAGAAGCTAACCTGCATGGAATTTAGGTTTTGTTGGACCAAGCTACTATTTTCATCGGTTTATACTTAAACTGCAGTATCTAAGAAACTTGGAAGCTCAAAATTGATGACCCAAAAATTAATTTTGACAATACCATGATGTTCAAACTGTCGGAGATTGCCACTTTTGCCACACAAGGTCTATTAAAAAATATTCATAAGGGAATGGGTTTGCCGAGAAAACTGATGCAGCTTATCAATTCAGGCATCAAGGGCTTATGGGTCAAGATTATAAGAATTTCTTGGATTCCAGCAAAAATCCTGAGAAGTGATCCAGTATTTGCAAGCCCTTTCACAGGTGTCAGCAGGTTTGTACTCAAAATGTTCCCTTAAGAAAACCTGTTTCGGTGCAAAGCACCGACGCTGCAATTCTTGCCAAAGCAATTAGAAACCACCAACAACAATCAAATGTTAGCGGGAGAGGATGTGTGTGATGTTAAAGGACCAATTAGAGGCCTAATACGCCCCCCCCCCCCCCCCCCCCCCC